>JAJIYU010014464.1:0-13199 GCA_030144865.1 Tinospora cordifolia
CTAATAATATACAAACATTTTGTCACTGTTCCTAATAGAAATGTTCTTTATTATAATCATATAATATTACAAATATCTCTTTACAACTCGTTTTATCAACTAGAAATGTTCTTTATTATAAATAAAAAACATGATCAAATTATATTTCTTGGACAAGATTTAATAAAATATTATAACAAAAAAAAAAAAAAACTCGAACTTCTTTCCCAAAAGGATTTCATAAAAACATTCATATAAAACTCCCAATTTGTTAAGATAAAATCAAATAAAAAATGACTTAAAAACTTATGGTTGAAAAATTTTACAATTATACTCTTATGATCAGTTTAGTTTTGTTTATTTCAAAATCTCAATTCGTAAAAAAATAAAACTGAATCAAAAGCACTCGGTTCAGGTAAGTTTAAATCAATCCAAGTTTAATTTAACCCAACTTAAAATTTTTTATTTTTCTCTTTGATTTCTATTAAAACTATCATTCCCTCATATTAAAAGCATTGTAAATCAAATTTAACAATCACTAAAAAAATTCAAAGAAGTATTCAAATATGAATAAAATTAATTTTCGAAACACATTTGAATTGAGTTGAATATTTACATGCTTGTATAGTCCGCATTTGTAGAGATTGATACCCAATCTTATAGTACCCCTAGTTTTATTATTCATACTATGAAAACCTTAAAGAAAAGCCAGACACCTAGAAATAATTTTAAAAAATAAGGATCTGCTTGTTTTTTTTTTTTTTTTACCTTGAAAAATAAAGATTTAATCCAAGTTGAAGAGAATTGTCCACTATACAAGTAATTACAGTATTCAAACTTTAGCTTAATCTCACCCTTTATTTTAAAAATAGTGGAAATATTGAACAAAGATATTTAAAAAAAAAAAGATTTAATTTAAGAAAGAAAGGAAGACAAAAAGAAAGGAAAAAAGAAAGAAAGAAAGAAAGAAAGAAAGAGAGTATTGAAGCTTTGAGCTCTATAAACATTGGCTATCAGCCGCCTATTAATGGAACAAATTTATGACTTAATATGTGAAAGTTTCAAGAATTTAAAGAAAAAACCCTAATTTTTCAATTACCGATTCTTTAGCATACAATTTATAACTTAACATGCATTTCTATATGAGTTACATGCTTATCACTGAAATTCATAATATAACGTGCATGTCTATGAATTATATGCTTACCGTTAAAATTCTCGGATGAACCAATGGAAGAAGAACATGCTCCGACCGATGAACCTTCAATCTCATTGCTTATAGCAGCAGATGGTGGCATCACTGGATCCATGGTACTAACTTCTATGCCGATCAGTTGCTTTGGCTCTGTTGTCTCATTGGTGGCTGTCACTGGTACAATAGGATTGGTTGCCATAACGCCAACTTTCTTTTATCTTTTGGCTAAAATGTGAATAATTGTGAAGGAATGCTAATGGAACAAGAAGATAACTTGTTGGAAAACTTTTTGATGAAGGTAACTACCAAGAACTTAATCAAATGGTAGTAGTAACTGAATTACCAATGAGAAAAACAAAGACCAAGTACAACTAGTAACAAAGAGACAACTGATAAACAAGATTGTGGTTTATGAGAGTATTTTTCTAGAACAACATAAAAGAGAGCATTAACCAGCAAAGAGAGACTAGACTAGATAAGATGAGATTCGAATGAAGGAATAGATGGGCTAAATCGCTCTTATATAGTTTTCATTTCATCTTTTCTATGTACAATTTTCCTATGGAAAAAGTTTAATGAAAAAAGTACGCCTTTCGCCTTCGTAAATGGCTCCAAATATAGAAGATGTTCACGATCCAATTTCAAGATTTAGTTCCTTATTTGTAACTACAACAGGTATTACAAGTTTTTTTTGATTATATAATTTGTAGTTTTCGTAGCAATATTTAAAAAAAAAACATTTTTAAGAATAATATTAAAATATTATATGAACTACCTTTTTCTGCTTATTCTATATGAAAAAGGAACAATTTAACTATTGAAAATCAGAGAATAGATTTAAATGGTACTAAAAATTTTAGAAAGATTTTTTTAAAAAAAAAAGATGTTTATCACTTTTTTTTCTTTTTTTTTTTACAAAAATATTTTCGATAGCCGTTACTGAAAGACTTAAATGTGAGGCTCCTTGAAACATATTAATTGTAAAATCTTTATTTTTACGTTACACGATCTAGTAAAGATTTGCCTTGTCGCATACGTTACAAGTTAATTATATGTAAAGTAGTAAATAAAACATGTTCCTCCTTTTTTATTAGGATAACAAAGCAAAAAGTCTTTTTAAAGTCATCATTGCATTTGAGTATCAACAGCTAAAACCATTTTTTGTCTCAAGAATATGACACTAAAAATCATACCTTGTTTGTAGAATACTATGAAAGAAATGTCTCACGATACATTATATCAATGTGAATGCAATATTGTACATCATACAATAAGGCCATCTAACACATATTTATCTTCATGATCCTATATTTATCTCTATATTATAAAAATATCCTATGGTTCAATGAAGTATAAATATATGTAAAATGTTGAATTTATTTTGTACTATACAATGACTACAAGAAATGTGAGGATTTTACAAGACTCCACAACTATGTGCCTTGTGCTCCTTGAATAGAGCATGACTTCAATAATATGAACCATAGGTGATATTAAGTTAGTTACAGCCATTAGTTGATTTGTTAACTATCTCAGCTAAGGCTGTTAGGACATGTAATTTTACTCATTTCGCAAAGTTTTTTGTTTATAACTATTCAAAGCCTTTTGCTCAGTTCTTCTCCTTTTATGCTTTTCTAACTTGGTATAGGAGCATGAATAGTTCATCCATGAAAATGTTTTCTTATTTGGATCAAGGAATAGTTATTCATGCTCTTGCTATAGACCATAATCAAATTGTACCAAGCTCAATAATCACATTAAGATATGCGCCTTACTCTCTGCATTCTGCTCGGATTCTTCACTTAGCAATTCAAAGAAGTCTTCCACCAAATTTATCGTTAGGTGAGGGTTTGATTGTCAATCCTTAGGTGAGGATTTGATTACTGGAGAATTGTTGTCTTGGTTTGCAAGGAGTTTTTGGTATTTATGGAGAAATCAAGATGATACTCTGTTTAATGGTACCAAGGCCTTATCCATTGAAATTACCAACAAGGAAAAACATATTTTTGAGCCCTTAACTTATTAGAGAATCTCTCTTTGAACTTTTGAATAATTTTTTTTTTTTTGTTTACATTGAGCCCCTATTTTATTTATATCATGGACATTGAGCCTTTTTGTAACAACAGACGCCCATGACATGAAACCATTACAAGGTCCTTTCTTGGATGTTGAGTTGGACTTTGAGCATTGTTAGCAAACCCCGCAAGTGTACGGGATCGCAGTAGTAATATCTGATAAATCCGGGTATCGTCCTCAGGGAACAATGGTAGCTATTGATTTTTAATACCAAAGTTACTAATGATCTTAGTTTTATCAAGACTAAATTGAAAGTGATTAAGTTGATTTCAAAACTAGAAACTAATGTAAACAAAGACTATGATAAATTGTAGAATTCAGTAGAGAAACATGTTTAAGATAATGAATGTCGCCACATAGTTTGCAAATCTTTATTGTATTTGTGAATTAGCTAATCTATGAGTTATATCATCAATGGCTGAAACCCTTTCCCAAGGTGTTCCAACACTCACTAGATTTGTTTCGTCAAACCCTCTCTTGAGGCGTTCACTAGACAATCTATGTGCTTAGACTAACAATCCCTGTGCAACTCCCTAGATTGGTCAACAATCTCCCGATCAATCAACTGGTCTAGGTCCAGATTGTGATATCCATATTTTAGACTTTTCTCCCAAGATAAACTGAAATTCTGAGTTCAATACATCTGTGATCAGTAGATATAAGGCCTTAAGTCTACACAATAAGGAATAAAATCTATAAATCAGCAACTACAATCAAATATCACAAACTATGCTTTGAACAATCAAATCCCAGACAATAGAACTGATTAGCTCGACATAAATGTAAAAGAAAACATAAAATTAGATTCAAATAAGCAATACATACTCAAATCTCTTTACAATCTTCAAAAATCAACAAAAACCTAAACTTCCATGCCCTAGTAGCTGTCACAGTGTTTTTTTTTTCAATTTTCTCTCTTCTGGACTCTAAATATCTTCTTTTATTTATAGTCCCGCACTAAAAAACCTAAAAAATATGAAAATCTTGCTATAAAATCGAGTGACCTCAGTCCATGAACTTGATGTCAAAAACCCTAGATTTCCTGCATTCTGTCCACCGCAGTCTGTGAAAATTCTATGCCAACCACGTTCTAGCGATCGCGATCTTCAATCTATGGACCGCAGTCACCAGTGTAGTATTCACTGGTTCTACTCTTCTGTTCTGACTGCAATCTTTAGTTTTTGTACCGCGATCTTCTGGTCTTTTGTAATATCTGAAATTTTAGTGACGTAATAATTGTAATACTGAAAATTTTAGTGACGTAGTAATCAAAATTTGAGCTTAAAACACATATATGTATATATTTAAATATAAACACATATATACATTTGTCATTGGTATACAATTAATTAGTTAGTATGGAAATATAAAGGAATATACATTGATTAATATTAGACATATAGAATTGTTGGGTAAATATGATCTTCTCTATTTGAACAAGAAAATAGTATTTTTAGTATGATATTAATATAAAAAATTATGTGTATAAAGTATTAATTAGATACACTTATGAAAATAATATTTCGTTTAGTATGACGGTAATATACATAAAAAAGTAATGTGTAAAGGAAAAACATTCATGAATAAAACATCTCATATATTAAGATGTTAAAATGGGCATGTGTGGGAAGGAATAATTCCACATTGGAAAGATAGAGACATTATTTGGAGGAGGGCCCTATATAAACCCCTCTACTCCACCCATTTCATTCATCACAAAGACAAGAATTAAGAATTCATCTTGCTTTTTTTTTGTCTCCTTCTTAGCAACCTTAGTTCTAGTTCTTCTTTGCTTGAGCTATTCTAAATAGTTCGCGAAGTAGTAGCCACGAAGTGCTACAAATAATTTAGGAAGCGATCTCGATGTGAGTTTCTTTCCTTTCTTTTAATTTATTATTTTGATTTAGATGATGCTTACTTGTTTGGTTAGCTTGATATTTTTTATGTTTTTATTCTTGTTCTTTGCATTTATGTCGTTCAATTATCATGTTGCATGGCCAAGAGAGTATGTTTTATAGTTGCGTCTTGTACGATCTTCTACATAAAAAATCGAAAGTCATTTTTTTTCATGTTTGAAAGAATATGCTCTGTAGTTGCGTCTCATACGATCTTATACATCAGAAATCGAAAATCTGTGTTTTGTTGATTTATCAAGTTATACTGTGGCATGTTTAATTTCTGTTGAAATATTTATCTACCATGCTCTTGCACACTAAAGTCAGATTAAATGAGATTCCAACCACGTACCGGTACGTGGGACTTTTTGTGTTCCATATAGAATTAGAACTGGCTGTCAATACCGACACCAACATGGAACGGGTTTCAAAAATGATCCCACTGGAAATGAGTTTGAGTTTCAGAATTAATCTCTCTCCCTAGATCTGGAGCACAGAGGATATTCCCGTTCGATCTAAATTACGACTGAATTAATATATTGGTTGAATCGAATTAATCTCTAAAAGTGTTTGATCTGTTTGCATTGTCTGGTTGAAATAATGGATTAAATAGATAGAATGATTAACTGAGTTTTTTAGCTCACCCCCTTATTTTTCACAATAAGAAATTAATCAGCTTGGGAAGAGATTTACCCATTGAAAGTTTTTATTTATTTCAATGTAGGGCACATCGGCCCAAGTGAAATTATGTATTTTCAGCTTTGAATTTATTTTTCGCTGTAATGAATTATTATACTCAGAATTGTCGAATGAATAAATGAAGAATTTTATTTACCATGATGTCATTTTGTACATAGACTAATGTACACAAGAACTTTATTGCATTTGGGGTTTAAGAAGAAGAAAATGTAGCACGAGCCCGTCTCCCGGGCATCCCAAGATTTTTTTATCAAAGAGAATTGAACCGTCAGATGACGTGAAAAATAGGACTTGGGAGGCAGGGTGTTACATCTTTGCTCTTGATTTTAATCTCTTTTATGTCTTCTTCTGATGCATTCCTTGTATATATTAACTTGTATCCTGTAATACATGCAAATTCTTTTCCCAGACATTATTTTCTCATAAAAACATATCAAAATCATCAAGAACAAGGCTTAAAAGTTATTAAACAATGTAATTCCTAACTATATGCAACTATTGCTAATTATGCAATTCTTTACTTATATTTTCTCTTATTTCCTATAAAATGCATCATTTTACCTATTCTAATATTAGTTTACTATGCAACTAACAAGCATTAATGTGTTCATCAAGTGAACAAAATTATGTTACGCTGGAAGAGAAGAAAGTCAAGGAAAAGAAGTGGAAAATGTGAAATTCCTTGAACAAGAAACCCATCGAATATCTTTTCTTTGATCAACATAAAAGAAAATTTGATTAATTTTTCATAGGTACAAATTTGGCAAGGGTTTCACGTTTTAAACAAAAAAACCCTAATCTTTTTCTATATTATTAGTTGCATTTCATCATTTTTGACCAAAAATCTTAATTGTTTCTGTTGAATTTCATTGTTTCTTTGCTATTCCAGTGTGGTTGCATTTGTTCCTCCATCGCCTTCATTGACATTTGCCTTGGAACGTAACAAGGACACCTTGCCTTTCTTTTGGATTTGCCCTAAGTTGATCATCACACCGTACAGAATAAGGGTTGGGGACAATGAGAAATTGGTTAAGGACGATAACTTGTGCAACTAAGGAAGATATATCAATAGTTTGTTTGCTAAGGAGGCCATTGTTGCTAATGAATGTTATAAAAGGGCTCCATGTTCATGATATGAAAAATAAATAAATAAATAAAGGGCTCAACATAGACAAAAAAATGTTCAAGAGATCTATGTGATATTCTTCTATAGTTGAAGGGTTCAAAAAGATATTTTCCCTGTTAACATTATAGACCCTAAATATGTTGAATTTGTGAAAAAGCTACACCAACTCCTTCAATACAATAAAAACAATTATGATGCTACATCACAAACTCATACCTTTTGTAAAGAATGAAACTTGAATTAATTTTTGTTTCAATCAATGAGAATACATGAATACCTAGATGATTATAAAGTAAATGCATGCATTACAAAAAGTATATAAAAATGAAATATCTAATATATATGGTCATTATGAATTTGTCATCCAAATCACAGCGACATCCAAGTCGATAAGCTTTTATAAAAGTGTATACTAATTAATTTATTGAAGCAATGTGAGTTGATGGAAGAGTGTTCCTATAATGTAAACACTCATTTTTGCTAATTATTTTCTAAGCCAGTTTATTAAGTTAAAAACTGATTTAAGAAATCTCTTTGTTTAATCTTGCAAACATTTTCTATAGCAGAATGACATTTTGAAAACAATCTTTACCAATTTTAACTATCATGGGGTTTCGAGCATCTCAAAGGGGGAGATGTAATTTTCTTTCATGATTCTTTTTGAAAATCATGGTTATAAAAATATCAAAAAGGATAACACGAATAATACTTGAAGAAAGATCAATTCAACATTTAACATATCACAAAATCTAGGCCCATAAGGCCATGATAAGTATGCCAAAATAATACTATGGGTCCATGTCACATCCAAAAAATTCCCTATCATATAATCATCCATATTCAATAAGTACATTTTTCAAAATACTCAGAGATATATTGACAAAGACCACAAAAAATAAAAAGAGAAGACAAAAAGAGGGTTTGAGCAATGAATTTCTGTAACCCAATTAATATATACCTCCATCTAAAAAGAAAATAGAAAAGGAATGAGCTCTACGAGCCTAATGGATCATATAATTCTAACATCTATTTATTCAAACATACATTGCAATACATTAAATATTTCAAACAATTATTTGTTTCATGGTCATCCATTGGGTGGGGTTGTAAGCCCTAATTAGCCCACAGACCCTTGTCAATCAGACAGTCTCACTATGGATGTACACATGACCCAAAATACCACACCGCTGAGTAGTAGGTAGTAAAAAAAAATAAGTTTACACATAGCCTAAAAAGCTTAGAGAGGGTTTTTCAATGATTAATAACCGACCTAGCTAGCATCACAAAAAATATCTAATGGACTACCACACCACCTAGCAATCTTGAAATGTGGATTGTCGTCTCAATCGTGTGATTACAAGTATTTTCAATTATCTCTTACACCTATTCATAATTCAAACCAATTGATAATGCATTCTCATACTTAAATTATAAAGCATACTTTATATTGTATTCTTATGCAAATATGCAAAATCTTTATCATTTTATGTTTTCCATTCTCAACTTCATAATTTTTCATGACATCAACATGATTAACAACAAAACATGAAAATATTTGTGAATTGAATCAAAATTCAATATTCATCTAAAATCACAAGCATGGCAAATATCTCTAGGGTCATAAGCATCACGAAACACATTACTCATATGTCAACAACATACTCATGGTCTCATCACATATACATTACAATGTACCAAAACTCACATTACCATAAAAAGTATCGTGAACTAGCCGACACTGATACACATGCATGTCCATGTGAAAAGAAGCTAATTGGAGGCTCGTACAAGGTGGCAATAAAAATAGTGATAATCCTAAAGATGAGATGGGATGAATCTTAACCTATTGGAGCAATGAACATTAGAAATGGAAATAGATTCAATAGGCATGGATATGATAGTTGAATTAGTTGACAATGTAGGCAAGTCAATGTGGGATTTATCAAGCTTGCTTCAACTATACCAAAGTCGAGAAAAAGATCTAAAGGTTGATCAACAAAAATAGTCAAATATTGAGGGGATCATAAGGACAACGGTGACATTCAAGTAAATAATTGACGCTCCCAAAATTGCGTGTCTCTAACAATATAGATACATTTAGCAATAGAATTACAACAGTAATAACCCTTATGTTGAATATGACATTCAAGAAATTAACAAAAATGCGAACGAGGTTCTAGTTTAAAGTGCAATGATAAGGAAGCAAAAAAATGTGCACAACCGAACATTTTTAAAATTGAATAATTAGATGTTTTCTCATATAAGACCTCATATAATGTTTTATTTGATATAGTCAAAGATGAAGACAATCAATAGTGCAAACAATAATAAGTACTACTTCACCCTAAAAGGACTCAGGTAAATTGGCCGAGAGAATACAAGATCTAATACTATCGAGAATATGTCATTGTTTATATTTAGCACGACCATTCTACTAGAAGTATATAAACAAGAGTGACGAAAGAGTATCTCATCCCATTTTATAGACTTAGCAGAAGAAATGAATATATACTCTATACAATTGCTAATATGCAAAACTTTAATCACCCACCCAAATTGAGTTTGAATCACTTTTTAAAATTTAGAGAAAAATTAAGTAATTTGAGATTAATTGCGTAAAAGTTAGATCTAACTAAATAGTGGAAAGTTATCAATAAATATCACAAAGTATTGAGATCCTTGCTTAGTAGAAATTAGGGCAATCCTCGAATATTAAAATGAACAAAAGCAAAAACGATAGATGAAAAATAATTACTTTTATAAAATGGTAATGTACCATGTTTACTTAATTGGCAAGAAATACAATTAAATTAAAGGCTTGAAACTTACTTTACCAAGACAATCACTGGTGGCTAAAGATTGATCGTGAAATGAAGATGCATGTTGTAAACAAGAATATCAAAGATTTGTTATTGAAGCAAATCACTAGGTACATGTAAAGAAGTAAGCTCATAAAGACGCCCAACTTTACGATCAATCTCAACTAGTTATTTGATCTTTTGATCCTACTATCACATTGATTATCATAAAAAGTTAAAGTAAAACATGTTCAACAAGTTGACCAACAAAAATAAGGTTAAGAGACAACTTGGGCATGATTATGTGTAGAGACAATACAAGAACATACAGAGTGTGATTAAATGGTGAAATTGAAAGTAGCCTAGAGGTCACATGATTACAACAAGCTAAATCAATAAAAATAAAAAATAAATAAAAAAAAAGAGTGGATTTACCTAATGCAACAGAAAAGTTGGAAGTTTTCAAGATACTACTTGATGAATAAATATCTCAAGTTTAGTCATTGTAAGAGATAATAAGACAGGTGCCTTGCATGAACTCAACATCAATAGATTAGCAGAAGCAACAAAAACTCGCTGATTATTACTAATTTCTGCTTGATAATTGATCTTCCCCCTATGTTCTAAAGCACAACGCTCAAAATATTTGTGTTTAAAATATTGCCTAGTAAACTTGTGTTTACTGCCATCAAGTGATAGAGTAGAATAATTATAACATTAAGGAAGCCATACAAAATGACAACAAATCAAATGTTGCATGGCTTAAAGATTAAATATCTTAAACATATATAAAAGAAAAACTCTCAAGGGTTTCCTCTTAACTATATTTTTGAATACTTTAGTCTGATCATGAAAATAATATATATATATATATATATATATATATGAAGCTTTTTTCTTATATATATATATTTTTATAAATATTTGTATTTAAATAAAAAGTCATGCAGGCAGCATATTTGCGTATATCTCCCCGTGAACTTTCTCAAATAATGATGTAAAACCCAGAAAAGAAAATAATGAGAAGAGTTTCGTCGTTTGGAACGCAACCGTCGCATTCACTCCTGAAATGAGTTTTTTTTCAGTTTCTAAATGAAACATAACCGTTGTCCGAGCTTAACTACTCATCAACCACCACTTCCCCCATAATCCAACCCCACTACGTCTTCTTCTTTTTTATTTCAATTGGTACACTTATCATGACTGACCTTTTCCCTTCTTCTTCTCTCGCTCTCTATCTCTCTTCTCCCTTCAATTTCTCAGTACTTAATTGTAGTGGTACTACTACTAGTAGTAGAGGAAGAAGAACTGTAACAGTCACTTCCAAGTTCCACGCTCCTCTCATTTATTATCTTCACTTCTTTCTCACCCTTGATTTCCTCTTCAACCTCTCACTTGCTTTAACTTTTCAATCAAACTTCCTTGGTACCCACCTTCTAAATTTACCCGTTTGTTCTCATGGATGTCGATTCTGCTGTGGTTTTAAGGCTGTTTATGACTGTTACTTTCTTTGGTTTCTTTTTATTGGGTTTCTCTGAAAGTAATTATTATGATCAGTCTCCTTCTCAAAATTATATTACTTGGGATGATATGCAAGTGGAAGATAGCTTGGGGAGGTTGAGAATGAATGATAAAGGCAACGGTACTAGAGTTCTTTTGGTGGCCAAGGATGGAACTGGAGATTCTGTCACAGTTCAAGGTGCCATTGACTTGATTCCTTTTAACAACAAAAGGAGGATTAAGATTTTGATACTTCCAGGGGTCTATAGGTCAGTAATCAAATCATCTGTTCTCAGAAATTATGTTTCTTTTTACTAGTAATTCAATAAGTTGTATGTCTTATCATTTGTTTTAGTACTCTGATTTCTCGAGTTTGATAAGAATTCTTGCAGTGAAAGAGTGCTTGTTCCTAGAGACAAACCTTTCGTCTCCTTCATCGGGAACAAAAACTCCGAAACGGTGATTTCTTGGCACACTAAAGCCTCAGACAAAGACGCCAATGGGCAAGAAACCGGTACTTTCAACACTGCTACTGTTGACATAGAATCCGATTACTTCTGCGCCACAGGGATTACTATAAAGGTAACAACTGCTTGCTCGAAGTTTTGCATGTACAGGATTGAGAAATGTCTTCAAATGGGAATTAAAAGCTTGGAATTTTATGTTTCTCAAAATTTTATAGAACACGGTAGAAGCAGTGCCAGGAGGAACAGGAATGCAAGCGGTAGCGTTGAGGGTAGCCGGAGACAAATCTATGTTCTATAAAGTACAGATTATGGGGTCACAAGATACATTGTTGGACCTAAGTGGAACACATTTCTTCTACCAGTGCTTCATCCAAGGACGTATCGACTTCATTTTCGGTAATGCAAGATCACTCTACAAGGTAAAAACATCCAAAATCACATACTAGAATCATGGCTACTTTTTTTCTTTGCTTTGTTTATGATGTTGGGAATTTATTTCTTTTTTGTGGGATTCAGGAATGCTTGCTTCATTCAACAGCTAGAGAATCTGGTGCAATTGCAGCGTCACATAGGAATTCGCCTACCGAGAACACAGGGTTCTCATTCTACAATTGTACAGTTGATGGTACTGGGATGGTATACTTGGGAAGAGCTTGGGGTGTCTATTCAAGAGTAGTTTACTCTTACTGTAATTTAGATGGAATTGTTAATCCTTTAGGATGGAGTGACTGGGGTGACCCTGCAAGAAGACGGTAAGAACTAAACTAAACTAAATCTAAATTGTAGACCCATTATTTAATTAAATTCTAAACAATATTAATTCATGGCAATTGGGCATTTGATCTTTCAGGACTGTTCAGTTTGGTGAGTACCAGTGTAGAGGGAGAGGAGCCGACGTGAGAGAAAGGGTGCAATGGGCCAAATCATTAAGCTACAATGAAGCGAGACCGTTCCTTGACATGAACTTCATTGATGGAAATGAGTGGCTAAGACTTTAAAATTCCCTTCCTAATTGCATGTATCCGAAGTAAACTTAAACAGGGCATTCTTATATTCAAAAAAAAAAAAAAAGAACAACATTGATAGACCAAAAGCTTCCAAGTTATCTTTACAAATTGGGTGTTAAATAGTTATGGGCCACAGCTACTGTTGTTAATGAATTGCAGTGACCTTGTTGCAGTGATTTTTCCATTAAAGGGTGTGCGCGCGTATTATGAATGTAGGAGGTGATGTTAGATGGTCCTGGGCTCATGTGTAAAGGGTGACAACACAATTCACGCATGGCCACAGTGGTAATGATACAAATTCCTAAATTGGATAGAAGAAAGGATGATAACTCAAAGTGTTTTCAGTTTCAGACCAAATTGGACTTGACTTGAGGAGCAATGTGGGTGGGTGGGTGCTCTGTTAATCGTAGTCTGGCCTGGCACAACTTGCTTGAGATCTTTAGACCGAAATGATAGT
>JAJIYU010014465.1:0-13201 GCA_030144865.1 Tinospora cordifolia
GCATAAAATATGACTAATCAGTATAATATTCAAAAGCAAATAAACATATAAATAAATAAACGGTAATTATAATTTTGGCAATTATGTGTCTCGGCGCCATGTGGGTCACTCACCTACAGTGGAACAAGACTCTAACGAAGATTCTCGATCCAACTGCACAGTGTCCGCCCAGTTCGACCGAAACTTTTGTTCGAAGGAAGGGTCTCGGTCGAAGTGGGCCGAGACTTTCCCTTAGGGTCTCGGCCCAATTGGCCGAGACTTTCCATTATGGTCCGAGACTTTCCTTAGGGCCTTGGCCAGTGTAACCGAGACCCATGCTTGGGTCTCGGTTGGTTGGACCGAGACCCCAGTGGAGAGTCTCGACCATACAGGTCTGAGACTCTAATGAGAGTCTCGGACCTATGTGGCCGAGACTCTCGTCGGGATGACCTACCGGCAGGTCGAGACAGAAAAAGCCATTTCTTGCGATTTATACACAAAATTAGAGCTAAACTGGTCTAAATCACGATAAAATAAGTTCTAAACATAGAAAAGTATCAAATCTTACCAAATTTGCGTGTTTTCTTCGAAGATTTTCTCAAATCCGCCGACGGCTACAAATCTCGCAATGGCACCATTTTGGCCTTCCAATAGCTCGAAATGGACTCTATGAAGCCGAAATAATAGATTTTTAGCAAAAAAATCTGTGTTCTTGAGACTTTCCAAGAGAAATAGCGACTGAGGCCGTCGGATGCGGTTGCCGGTGAATGGGGTGAAATTTGGATGGGGTGAGCTGATTAAGGGATGGTTAATTACAATTTAAGAAAGGGTGAATTAGTATTTTCAGCAAAAATGTGGGGTGAATTTATCATTTCATTTAACAGCTGGGGTAAACTTTGTACTTTGGGGTGAACTAATCCACTTGTGGGGTGATTTTAGCCCCACCCTTTTTGCTTCCATTCATTCTTTATTATACTTCATTGTTAATCAGACCAATCCAATGATTTTTTTTAGCACATGGATCAAGTTTCAATCCCCTAATTTGACCTTTGAAGAAAACTTATAACGATCCGTATTTTTTAATATTGAGTCAACAGATTCGATATATATTTTTATGATATATATATACACACATATATTTATATCAAGATAATCAAGATAAGTTGGTTGGATAAATGAGAAAATTTGAAAGCAAAAAAATATACATGATATTTTTTCGAAGATTTGTCGTTTTAGGTAAATTAATTTTACCTCTTTTCAATTTAGAATTATTATGAAAGTTATGAAATACAATTTTGCTAATGTTATTTTTAATAGAAGTGTTAGTCGATTGTGTGACTCAAAACTAAGGTAAATTTTTATTATGAGTAAAACTATACTATATATATATATATATATATATATCATTGTGTTCAGATCAACGAGTAGAACATAAATATATAATTTATTAGTATCCATATAGGCTCTAAAAATTTATATGGTAATTAAAAGTCGACATATAAGGGGTATACCTATTAACACTGAAAGTTTAGTTGGTGGGTACTGAAATGTTTAGAATAAAATTCTAAACTCAATGATACTAAAATTATGATTTTTGGAGGTCAATTGATATATTAAATTTGCATTTATGTAATTCGAAGATTAATGAATAAAAATATATATAAAGTTATATAATATTAAATAATAGGAAAATGTTATATAATGTTATATAACGTTATGAAATACATATAAAAAAATGCGTAACATAAAAATAATTAAATTTTTTTCTATTTACTGTATTGAACTACTAAATTTATGAAAAGAGTTGGTTATTATATACTAAAAGTGGACATGTGTTTATGGTCTAAATTTTTGATAGTATTAAAAACTTAATTACACCAATTGATCTTGTTGACCAGGTTGACCCTGTCGATCATACAGGGCAGCAAGTGTTAGGCTTAGTTGGAGTTGACTGTATTGACCAAATCTATAAATAGATTATAATTGACTGAGTCAATTTTTTGATTGATCAAGGACCATAAAGTTAGATTTGAGCTAGGTTTTATGTAGATATTAATAAATTACATTGATTACTTAGCATCAAACGTTCCCGGGACGCAACCGATTACTAAAAGAACACCCGGACATGAACATCCTTTTGAGTAGTATTTTGTAATTTATCACTTAAATTTGTTATTTTATTCATAAATGAAATGTTATTACATATCGTAATGCATTTACCATCTTTAAATAAGTTTTTTTAAAAAAAATTGTGCATCGAATCTCGATGCTCGATGGTATGGGTTAAGGTATTGGATATGGTCGAGCTTGAGGACCGGATGTCGCTGTACCTCTATGATATTGTATGAGAATACGTATAACTATCTCGTGAGCCCACTTGAGTGGATTAATTAATGCCTTGTAGGCTAGTGAAAGCTTCGACATGTGTTTTTAACATTAAAATCATTTTCATAATGAAAGATGCACAATTGCATTGTAGATTTATCATTTATTAACTGATTGCATTCATTCACATATTATTGTTGTGCATTTATACATGATATTGTTTTATAGAATTCATATTCTAAGTTACATATTAAACTACATTGCTTACTGAGCCACTGTAGACAAATGGACTTACTACTCTAACATTTTAGGTTTTTTTTGCCGCGGACAAAGGGAAGAAGGTGGTTATAGCGCAGAGCAGCGTTCTCGAGTTACGTTGGTAGGTTCTTTACACTATTTATTATTTAGAGAGTTAGTCATATGTATAAGGGGTAAGAAAACTGTTGTAAATATTTTGACTTAAATACTTCTATTACTGCTAAATTTAAGGGAATGTATATAATTAACTTTTGTTTGACTTAAATTTTTGCTGTAATTATTTGTTTAGTTACTTCTGCATCTTTTGTGATTACTCTGATGTTGTTGTATATGAAGTGTGAAAGAGGCTTAATAGTGTTTTGGCAAGCTCAGCTTAATAGTGAGTTTGTCAGCACAGCGTGCTGGTTGGTTCGCCCTTCACCCTAAGAAAGGGGTCTTGACAAAGCTAACACCTAGAAATTCGATCACCTAAGGCATTAGGGCCAAATTATCATAATGTTCTCAAGTACCAACATTTGATCAAAGTAGATAAAATTATGCAAAAAAGGTTGGTCAAGGAACGAGATACTACGTGATCAACATAATACTACGAGGGTGCATAGGGTGCAACAAATATTAATAATCAAGATGTATTAAAAGAGATGAAATAAATAATTTATCAAGATACCGTATGGTGGTTTTCAAATATCAAAATATTACAAGTCTAATCCATTTGGCCATCACATCATCTTTAAGTTTAAATAACCAAACCATAAACTAAAATAACCTAAGACCCATCTTGCCAAACTTAAAAGCCTAAAAAAAAAAAAAAATCCTATTATAACTTCATTAGGAAGGCTACTCACATTGCTACCACCAGTTTGTGCTTTGGACTCTGCTAAATAAAAGGTACCTAAAAAAAAAAAAAAAAAAAAAAAGGAAAGGTGTAAGTTTAAAAGAGCCCAATGGATCATGTTGACTACATCATAAGTGTTACATGCAAATACTTTCCAACATTAGACATTTCAAACCTTTCTTGTTAAAGGTTGACATTAAGATCGAAAAAAACTATCATTGATAGTTCTCTTTTTCGACGAGACATTTAGGGACATCTCTTAAAGTGAGTATAGACTTTTAATGACACCTTTTTATAAAATGCGTCAACTATTTGAGACACTCTCTAGGGTAGGGGTCGACTCCAAGTAGGCACTAAATAAAATTATGTAGAGATCATATATGAAAGTAGTACGATTTCAGTCCATGATCCAAAACTCATCGTATCCCAATAGAAAATCTACCCATGGTGATCAAATATAGACACCATGTTGATCCTACCCTTAAGGGACTATACCCACAATGATTAAGTACGGATACGCTATGCTCGTACATGGTTAAATATGGTCCTTCCTCAGATTTTAGAAAGCTCCTAGTCATATAAATAATAGCCCACCACCCCGTAACATGAATCATTTGAACTAGTGGTATACAGGGACATTAATGAACTCTTTTCCTTTTGTAACTCAAATCAATGAGGCGATTCACGTCATCTTTAAAAGGTGAAAGGAAGAGCCTATAAGAGATTATAAAGGCCACCCTAAAGTTTTTAATTAGCATTTCAACCGAGTACTTGAAATTGAGAAGAAAAGCTTCAAAACAGTTTGTTTTCCAACCTTTTATTCATTTAAGGTTCTCCAAGGCCTTCACACAATCGCTCATTGCAAAAGCAGGAGAAACTGTCTGTTAAAAACAAAAAACATAGTCATAAAATTAAGTATCCAAACACATCCACCTGGTGTTTTTCCCAATCTCACTATGCGACGCCCAAAAAAGGCCTAAATTAACAAAGGCAGAAAGCTACTTATAGATGTGTTTCATCTTCGAAGTAGTTCGCAGGAAAGAAATGAGTGGCATATAGCTAGCCAGTACAATAATCCATTGAATAAGAAAGAAAATGATAAGATGCCGAAATAGATACTTGGTATCACATCATCCTACAACAGAAACAGACCAAACTACAAAAGCAAGAACAAGGAGGGAGTAGAATCAATCCCTTGCACATGCATCAAAAATAAGCAAAACAACAGAAAGCCCAACGTACTACTTTTTTAATGTTCTATACCCAAGTCTTTCTTCTTTCTCCATCAAATTATGGTGACAGGGATCACAAGACAGACTTTTAGAAGGGGAAACTTGCCCAAATAATTTCGCATTTTCATTCTTTGCCATCAGCTGCACGGAGTGAGCCGAGTTGAACAGGTGCCTGAGTGCCCACAACCTTGGATGACCCGTAAACTGTGAGATCAACACCTTGAGCCTTTTCCTTTTCAATTTGTTCCTTAATCCAAAAGTATGTGAACCTAAGGCCATCCTACAAAAATTAAAGAACAGCAACATCAAGATAAGTATGGCTTTGTTACTGCAAAAAGTTTAAGTGATTGAGTTCAAGAGATCAAATTACAATCTGAATTTACCTTCAATCTCATTGTTGGTGCCCAACCAAGTTTCTCTTTAATCAATGTGTTGTCAGAGTTCCTACCACGAACGCCCTCTGGACCAGGAATATGATGAATTGGGAGCTTCTTGTTCTCAAAACTGAGAACAATCTCAGCCATCTCGTTCATGCTCACCATTTCATCACTTCCAATGTTCACAGGTTCCCGGAAGTCAGACTTTGTCAATCTGAACAAGTAAGAAACTGATATTAAGACTCTTAACCAGTCTGAAAAAATAAAAAGAACAAATACCGGGAGAAGGTAGCTCTCTGCATACTCTCTAAGATTTAATTTTTCTTATAAAACTTGAAGATCTTGCAGTTGTAAACTGGAATGAAGAAATCATTACCTAAGAACACCTTCAACACACTCATCAATGAATGTGAAGGATCTGGTCTGAAGTCCATCTCCCCACATCTCAAACCTATCCGTGGATGTGATGGCCTTTCTACAAAAAGCAGCAGGAGCCTTTTCTCTTCCACCTATGTCATTAGACATAAGAAAACATAAATCGAGAAATCAATGTGAATCAAAAAAGAAAGAAAGAAAGAAAGAAAGAAAGAAAGAAAAACCATAGGAATATGAAAAATGAATACCATTGGCTGTAACTCAAAAGCTTGTACCTTTCCATGTGCCAAAGGGACCATAGATGTTGTGGAAACGACCAATGCGACACTCAATGCCAAAGTCCTTGGTGTAATGCTTGCATAATTCCTCTGTGGCAAGCTTTTCCAGGCCATAGGCATCTTGAGGCTACGACAAGAGGAAAAGTAAAAACATCGATCACATACTAATTTCCAAATAAATGAAGTTAGGTGCCTAATTTTAAAAAATAAAAAGGTGCAAACCTCTGCAGGCCAAGCATCAGACTCTTTCAAGCTAACATTAGTCTCCAGCTGCTTGAATTCTGGATAGATGCATGCGCTTGAAGCATAAAAGAATCTGCACATCAAGCAAATCAAATTTTCAAATCCATAAATTCAAACATTAGTTATTAGCAATTTGAAACAACATTAGTAACAAATATAATGATAAAGCCGCTCATCACAACTTCAAGTTGGCTATATGAATCCAAAGTTCCAATATTAATACTTAGAGCGAAAGGAAAAAGAAAAGGGCAAACTAATGACAACACTCCCATTTACAAATGGCCCGACTCTTACCATCAAGTTAGGACTCCCTTTAAGGAAAGTCTGAATAATAAATATAAAAATGATTTTCAAGATCCCAAATTTTTTTAAGGGAAGAATAGATTCCAAACCTAACTCGCAAATATAATGGGCAAACCAAAATGAGGATAAAATAGAATTCATAGATATACATAAAACATCCAAAACAAACCTCTTCACTCCATTAATCCTAGCAGCTTCTAGCATGTTGAAGCTGATCATAGTATTGTTATACATAATAACTGAATGATTGGATTGAATAAAACCCATTCCTCCCATATCAGCAGCGAGATTAAAGACATGGTCAACCCCAGAGGTGACCTTCAAGCAATTATCCATGACCCTAAGATCAACAAGGTGGAATTCATGACAAAACATTTCCTCTGTCATGTGCTCATTTTTCTTCCAATCAGATGCAATTATGTAGTGTCCCTCACTCTTCAATCTACGAGCAATGTGAGATGCGATGAACCCGCCAGCTCCGGTTATTGAGATCCGGAGCTTCTCAGAGGGCCAATAGGGCTCCCTCTCAAGCTCTGCATAAGTGTATTCACCATAGATGGTTCCATCAATGCTAGCCATTCTGCCAAACAATCAAATAACTGAGAAAAGCCATGGAATTTAGGAATATTGCAACTGATTCAACAAAGCATCTACTGAGACAAGGAAAACAACAGAACAACACAATAGTACAAGGAAATCAAATGGAGAATTTGAAGAAGAATATAAATTTGGGAGATGTGGAACATTAATAACCTACTCGATTCTGATCAGCAAAACAATATCCAAAAACACTAAAAAACCAACAAAACAAAGATTCATGAAAAATTAAGAAAATAACTGTAAAAAGGGCATTATAAATAGATTTTACACCAAGTCGCAACACAATTTTTGGATCATACTCCAAAGAAACAAATGTGCAGGAAAAACTATCAAAATAAAGGAAACCGTGAGTTAAATAATCAAAAATTATCAATCATCCAAAAAACAATTTAAAAAAAAAGGAGAAACAAGAAATAAAAAGAATAAATAAGCAAACCCGGATAACAAAATCACTCCTTTCTTTCTTACACATCAAATTGAAGGAAAAATGAACCAAGAATTTGTACAAACAGAAGTTGGGCATTCTAAAAAAAACCTCGTATCAAAAAATCTTTAAAAAAAAAAAAGGTGTCAGAAGACCACGAGAGAAGGGAAAAGCCTTTAGGATTTCATGCACGGGAGTGGACGAGGTCTCGTGAAAAATATAGTGCTTTTCATAAATTAAAAGAATAGGGCACAAAATGTACACATATTTGGCCAATGAAGCCGTTCATTACAGATAATTTTAACTAAATTAAGCTCAATTTAAACAAAACGAAGACAAAAATCAAAATGTTTACATGAGATATGCATACGAATCCGTCTAAACCATACTCAATCAACAAAAATTGGAATCACGAATAGAGAATGCATTAAATTTCTAACCAATTGATGCTGTGGAAGGCTAAACTGCCCAATAATGGATTAATTTACCACCCAGTTCCAACTTCTTCTTCCCCAAACCGAACGAACGTGCCCCGCCCTCTTCTTCCTTGAACAATCGCTCCGGTATTGAAGCTCTGATCCCTCTCTCAGTCAACTGATAACGAACGTCCCCATGTATGGCTGAGAATTTTTGAACCCTAGCTTCAGTTAATTTTTTGAAATGTGAATTATTACTGTTGTACAAAAATAGCATGTTGGCACTGCTTGGACGCGCTTCAAACACCTTTTTTCATGTCTTTTGGAGATTATTTTGGCACAATACGGCCTTTTCCTCGTCAGTCATGAATGAAGCTGAGAGATATTATTAGAAATTAATGAAAATGAAATAAATGCATGTGGGGACTATTTCTTTTTAAGCTTCATGACAAAATATACATTTATTGCTAAAGATAATTACTAATAATGTAAATAATTGTTATTTACATCAAATTCGGAAAACTGGCCCAAAATAATTATTCGCGACAAAATATTTTCTTGCATAGCCTTTTAAGTACTTTTTCTTTTTCTCTTTTCATTCTCGTCAATAGTAAAAATTTTTGATTTTTATGTTATATCATCAATTTATTTAATTTTTATTTATTAAATTATCTCTTCTATCAGTTAAATTATATTATATAAGATGCACAACTACTTGACATATTATTTAAACTATTCATAAAAAATATATTTCTTTTTATAATATATATATATATATTAACTATTTACAATAAAATAAAAATTATCTATAACTAATTGAATTTTAAAAAACTTTATTTTTATTTTTAAAATATCTATTTAATTGTTTTTAAAAAGATACATTATTTAAATTTTCAAAAAAATTACATTTTTCATCTAAGAACAAACTATTTAACTCTTAATTGTATTTTTATTAAATATAAATCTCACAAAATAAAAACTATAATTAAATATTAATTAAGAAGAACATTTGAATTATATAATTAATTACATTATATTATGAAATGAAGAATAAATACTGTAACAAAAAAATAATAATAATAATTTTCATCTTTGTTCCTATCAAAGTGTGTCCAAATATGACAAAAGGGTCATAACAACCCCTATAATATGGACTATCAAACAAATCAGGCCTTGAACTTAAATTTCATTTTAGTCTCTAAACCAAAATTTCAGCTGGTTTTGCCTAGGGGTAGCAATTCGTGTCGTAAACAGGTCGTGTCGTAAACAAGTCGTGTCATATATATTGTAAACAGGTCGTATCATAAACGGGTCGTGTCGTAAATGGGTTGTGTTGCAATCGTGTTTATAATCGTGTACCTGTATATGACCAATTTAACTCTTTATAATCAATTTTTAAAATAATTTTTTATAAAAAATAGTAATAAAATATAAAATATATTAAAAAAATTAAAATTTTTAAATATTATATCTAAAAAATAAATAAATAAATTACACTATCAACAAATTAATAAATATATTAATTTTAAATGAACTTATTTATAGTTTATCTCTTAACTTATGCATAATCGTATTAAATGTGTCATTTTCGAGTTTATCAGGTTAACCTGTTTATGATTCGCATTTAGTCGTGTCTAATCGTGTTTGACCCGTTTTGACCCAAACCCGTTTATGCTAAACCCAAACCCATTAACTTCGTGTCGTGTTCGTGTCGGGTTATCATGTCGTGTCACAAATCGTCACCCCTAATTTTGCCCCTTATGCAATGTTCCTATCACTTTGTTCTCTAAAATGCTGATTTGTTTGCCACATGATTGCAAACATAGACAACTTAATTGACTAGTAGATAATGGGATTGATGATGTAGTAGGAACACTTGACTTTCTTCCCCAAATTTTTCCTTCTTCTCCAAGTTCAATTTCTGGCAAACCTTAACTTTATCTCATTTCGCATAGATATATTTTTTTAAGTCAACTATTCCTTAATCCTTTACAATTTACAAGTTGCATTGTAGTCTTGATTTGTAATAATTAAGAAAATAAATAAATAAATAAATTTAGTGGTATGAAGATTCAAAAAAAAAAGAAAGAAAGAAAGAAAGAAAGACATATATGTATATATATATGAGAAATAACGTATATACACATATATACATGTGTATATTGGTTAATAATAAAATTAATTAATTAATTAAAAATATTATCTAAATCTTATTAACTAGTAAAAGATTTAATAAATTAAATTTTAGTACACAAAACACAAAATAAAATCAGAAATTTAGTTGAAAATTGATGTAAAGTATGAATATTTAAGTGTATAAGGAGTGTATAGTGTATGTATTAGAAATTGTATACAAAAAAGGACTTCAAATACAAATAAAATCCAAACAGGGGATTTGCACACTCTCCACGTCATATGAGGATTAGAGGGTGAGAAAGTTGATCAAAATCAAATATCACTAAGATAACAAGGAGTCCAATGTAAACTCAAACACCTAATCATATCTTATCCATAACTTTTCTCTATATTAATGTGGCATCTTCTCTATTCCTTCCACGTAAAAAGATCGACTCCCCTCCTATTTCCTCTCCTCTAGTCGACTTCCCTCCCCCATTGCAAGATCTTAGTAGTTCCAAGCCTCAATCAAAGAGATATCACATCAAAGTAAAGCACACACATCGATTCACAAGGTATTACTCCTACACAACATCTTATTCTCTTCTTTTTCCCCCTCTTTTTATCTTTAGATGATGATTTTGGTATTCTCCCCTCTTGCTGGATGTCCCCTTGTTTCAGCCATTGAAGAACATCACAAAAGGTTGATAGTGCACACACAAAGCGATAAAGATCCATTCTACTAGGTACTACCCTACACTATCTTCACTACCCTCTCTACCTTTCCTTTTCTTCTTCTTTCCACCCCTTGATGTGATCATTCTTTCTATCAAAAATTTTTGAAATATTTTACTAGTTCCATCATCAAAATAGAAACGTAAATCAACCCAAAAAAGAGGCAAGAACTCTCTTTTGAAGCATACATCATCAATGAGACGTTCCGGGTAACGGTAATAAGGTATAATGATATTATTCCTTTCTTATGGTCACTTATTGATTTTCAACAATGAATCTTATGATTTAGAGGGGTACAAGTCTATGGAAACATGAAAGGTTGAAGGAAATAAAATCTACATGAGAAAATGGATCAAATATGCATATATGTTCATGAAACTAGTAACTATGCATGATGCATGTAGAAATTAACGATATATATGGTAAAGTGATGTTAATAAGGTGTTATTTGATGAAAAACCAGCTAGTAGGGTTGCTGAAAAATCATGAATATAGATGCACAAAATTCTGATTTTTAAGGCATGATGATAAAACATACAAACAAGGCATGTATGCATGATATAATTAGGATATTGGCATATTTAAGTGACAATTGAGTGTAATTGCAAGTTTGGTGAGAGTTCCATACATTTAGATGTAAAAAACCAAGAAGTAGATTGCTAAAAAATGGGGATCTAAGTTACATGTAATGTTAATATTGGAGTGTTATAAAATAGCACACCCATAATAACCGTATGCATGAAATAATTAGGATACATGCATGTTTAAGAGATGGTTTAAGTATGATCACTAATAGGGTGTTGTGTGATGCATATATGAATAAAAAACCAGCAAGGTAGCTTGCTAAAAATTGATGGTTAAATATGCTTAAGAGGCTAGAAAGGGGTGTAAGACTTCAATATACATCAAATCTTGAGAATATGCTTATAAGTCATGAAAATGACTATGATTTCATGCACATGATGCATGCTGGTCATGGCTGAATAGTTAATGGATTTAGAGGGTTTTAAAAGTAACTAGATATTGAGTGTTCATAATTGGAAAAAAAAAGGTAAGTTAAGTCCAATTATCAAACCTGAAGAACAATGCGCATTAAATGCACTGAAAAGGTGAATTGTGCATTGTTTGTTATATTTGTTAAGAAATTAGTAAATTTATAGTTTAAAAATATTATATGATGTTCAATTACTAAAAATAATTACCTTAAATATTTTAGATTGAGGAATCACAACATTCGAGTTGACAGTGTACAAGAACAGGAGCTGAGGAAGTGCATTGACAGGTAAAAATGATTACCGTACTCTTTTATATTATTTTAGTTTTAAATATAGAATATAATTGTATGCTTATTTGATTGAATACCTAGGAGCATGTTAAGGTGTGATCATGTCACTATTATGATTGACTGATTTCATGCATGTATGATATGTTGAGTGATATGCCTTATGTGTTGGATAATATGTGTTATAATTGTGCGCATAATGAATTTATGTCTTCACAATATTTTTGGTTATGTATGAAAAATAGAAGACATTGAGCATGCTACAACTTGATTTTGTTAAACACTTTGAGATGACTATAATCAAGAATTAAACCACGTACTGACTCAATGAGTCCCAATTGATCACTGTGGGTGTTCTCAAATTATAAAATTGATATTATATTTGAAATGGAACACTGGGTTGGACCCTAGTTCTCGGACATTGGATGATGGGCATGACCCCTTCGTGTCATTAGCGCTAGGCGCTCGTTGTATTGATGAGAATACCGAGCATGGTCCTTTCGGTCTAAATGTCAACTGAAAAACAATTGAATTGTTTGAAACACCTAATGTTTAATAATTGTGTGTTTTGACTTTAATAATGCTTGTGATGTATTACATATGATCCACTTGACTCTTTGAGCTCACCTCATTTTTTACTTCTTAGGTACCTAGTAGTTGAGTATTGCCATTGATGAAACGAAGTAGAATGTAATTAGTAGTAGACCACGTTGATGAGGTTGTCTTAGTCATCAGTTTATTATTGTCTTTAGTTAGATAAGTAGTCAGATAATCTTCCTTTATTTCATTTATTGAGTTGTTATTTAAAATAAGGCCATGAGGTCAGATGTTAGTTTGATTATTATTGGATTAAATTGAACAAATATGATATCCCATGTTTTTAGTTATACACCTATTTTTTATTTATTTATTTACTCATATGATTTTGTGGGATGTGACCTAGTGGGACCAAGAGATTTATTATTGATGTGTGAAACAAGTAATATCCCGGTTCTCGACAATGTCATGTGACAAAAATGAACATGTATGTGTATGTATCTGTAAGTATGAGATCAATATAGAAATTGTGAATGTTTTGGGAGTCAAGGTGCTACATGATTTTATGAGAAGCAATCGAAATATATGCTATAGTATTTATAGCAATACAGTTGAAAGAAAGTACAAGTGGGCTAGTGTTGTTTATTTTTTGTTATTTTGATGGTGAAAGAGGTGGAGAAGAAAGGAATGCAATTGAAGAAGTACAAGCTCACTAGGATATTAGACGAAGGAAACATTAAAAAAGTAAAGTATGTTGTTGAGAATTAGGGTTGACAATTTGTGACAGGACATGATAACTCAATCCAAACACGATTAACGAGTCTGAGTTTATCATAAATGGGCTTAAGTCAAAATGAGTTAAACACGATTAAAATTCAAGTTATAAA
>JAJIYU010014466.1:0-13218 GCA_030144865.1 Tinospora cordifolia
ATTTCGTTTAGTATGATAATAATATACATAGAGAAGTATATGTGTAAAGGAAATGCATTCATGAATGAAATATCTCATTTGGTGAGATGTTAAGGTATGCATATGTAGGAAGTGATAATCCCACATTAGAAAGATAGAAACACTATTTGGAAGAGGGCCCTATATAAACCCCTCTACTCCACCCATTTCATTTATCCTAAAAACAAGAGTTGAAAATTTCTCTTGCTCTCTCTCTTTGCTTCCTTCTTGACAACCTTAGTTCTAGTTCTTCTTTGCTTGAGCTATTCTAAATAGTTCACGAAGTAGTAGCAACGAAGTGCTATAAAAAATTTAGGAAGCGATCTCAAGGTGAGTTTCTTTCTTTTCTTTTAATTTATTATTTTGACTTAGATAATGCTTGCTTGTTTGGTTAACTTGATTATTTTTTGTTTTTATTCTTGTTCTTTGCATTTATCTCATTCAATTATCATGTTGCATGACCAAGAGAGTATGCATCTTGTACGATCTTCTTTGCATTTATTTTTGTTCTTTGCATTTATGTCATTCAATTATTCTTTTAATGCTTATGTGTAAAGAGGAATTTTGGTGAAATATGTTTAGTCTATCACCCTTAATATATCTTTCTCTTAATCGTGCAATGCATGTTGCATTATCTTCACATAATATTGTTGGACAAGCTTTAACAGAAGATAATTTGCAACATCCTTGAATATGTTGGATCATAGATGTCAACCATAAACATTATGCCTTGTTTCATAGATTACCATAATTTCATAATGATTTGAAGAATTTGCAACTATTGTTTGCTTCACAAATCATTATGGTATCACAATATCACAATTAGTGAAAGCAAATTAATTATGTTTGTGACCTTCATTTGTGAGAATCTGATAAAAACCTAGAATCTACATATCTAGCCATCTTTCGTGTTGCTTTTCTTGAGAAAAGTATAGACTCATATCACTTATTCTTTGAAGATAGGATAATATGTACTTAATGTCATTCCAATATCTTTAACTTGGTAAGAATCATATCTTGCAAGTAACTTGATATAAAAATAATGTCTAATCTTGTATAATTTGTTAAAAACATAAGTGTATTAGCAACAATAAGATTTGGTATATTGGGACCAATAATCTCTTTATCATTTTTATGAGGATGAAATAGTTTTTGCCAACTTCAAGTGACCTAATCCCCGTTTGAGAACTTAATATGTGCTTTGTCTATATAAAACAATTCTAAAACTTTTTCAATATAGTTTTAGTGATGGATAAGAACTCAACTTGAAAAATTCTAGATTTATAGGCTGAGATAGAATTTTGTTTTTTCAATATCTTTCTTATCAAATTTCTTGAAATTTGATATCTTTTCTATTTTTTCATTAATTATCATACGATCATAACATTCAAGTCATCAACAATAAGAATATGTATAACAAATATGAATTAATAAATATAATTATAATATGCACATGTCTATATGATTGTTAATATCAATCAAAAGAATTGTAAGATACGTATATAAATAATCAAATAATATAGGTGCTTTATAATGGTAAACATTCTAAAATTTATATTTTGAAGCATTTGGTCTAAGCATACATTTTTAATTTTTTAGGAATTTTTAATCCTTTAGAGATTTTTTAAATATATTATCTTCCATGGATCCATTTTTCTTTGAAAATTTTTATAAAATAATAATTTACGTTTAGCACATCATACACTATCAAGTCTTGAGATAAAAATATTTCTTATTCGTCAATGAGTTTGAAGTGCGTTTTTTTAATGTCGATATTATTTAACAATATATAATGTATGATCCCTATTTTATAAAATATTAATGGACACATTCAAATATCATAAATATCACGAGTGATATTCATTTTCATTCAATATTTTATAGATATATTGAATTTATGATATTTTCACATATAAGACATATTTATGTACTTTTATTAGACATTAATATAAAATTTATTCTCTACAAAGAATGTGATAATTTTTCAAATTTATCTTTTTAAAAGATATTTATGCCTTTGGATACTCACGTCCCCAATTTATTCCGTTTAATAGACTATTTAATTCTCAATTCATAAGATATATAATCAGGATATTATTTTATCCTTTTTTAGGAATATTTTGCATATATCTTCTTCTTGAAAAAAATGTGTCTTTTAATTTGGCCAATTGATCATACTTCAGGTGTGACAAATTTTTACAAATAACTTGTGCATCAGCAGTTAACTTATTAATATTTGTACGTGATTGATCTTATGAACTATTAATTAGTTTTCAACTTCTTTTTTGAAATTCATGTTCACATAACTCATATTGCATTAACGATTTTATAAATAATTATTTCACTACAAGAAAGTGAGTAATGATGGCAAATTATATGTGACCAACAAGTTAGCTGCCACTAAAAAATTTTTTAGTGGTAGATTCTTCCTATCATAATAATAAAATAAAAATATGTATTAAAAGTTACAAAATTATTTGCCACATTATAAAAGCTGTCACCAATACAAAATTTTAATTGATGATAAGATGTCACAAATAATTATTATTTTTTCACATTTAGACAATTTGGTTTAAAATAAAATAAATGTTACTGTTCACCTTCTCCTTTAAGCTTCACATCTGCCCGTGCCAATAGTAGCCTTGTCGATCACCAAGCTTCACCTTCCCTCGCGAGCAGCAACCTCGTCTAGACTTCGTCGAGCTTCAGCTTCGGTCGCAAGAGTAGTTTTGTCCATCACCATCGTCGAGTTTCACCTTCGCCTGCATACCGCACCTTTGTCAATCATACTAGTGAGCAACAACTTTATCTTTCTTGTTTTCTTTGCACAGGATTTTTTTCTTTGAAGATCAAATCATCTCGTTTTCTTCACATGACATGATGTTAATATCTAAATCTTTGTTTTTCTCTCTGTTAGGGCTTCATTTTTCTTTTTCTAAAAACTTGCAAGGTTTCTCTCTGTTAGGGCATCAACATCCACTCTCCTACCTCGCTTTTGCATTTTCGAGGATAAAAGTTCTTCAAGTAATGTATATATATATATTTGAAAGATTCTTAGTTTTTGCTAATTTTCGTTTGATCTTGATGGATGAGTTTGGAAGATGTTGTGTATGATAGAATATAAATCTAGGATTTGGTTAAAAGATGATCAATATGGTTAGCATTGCAGCTAAAAGGAAGAGGTTTCACTGTTGATGCTTGTGTGCTTTTGATAAGGTTGAGGCAAGTAGGTTTGATGCTCTGTTTAGTTTTTGATTTAATTGTCATTTTGGCATGAACCTGTTTGACACTTTAGCTTACAGAACACTACAACATAATTATTTACTTAAGTTTGATAATTAGTAAATGGACAATACAGGTGTGGAAACATATACGAAATCAAAAATAAAGCTCTTGTGACAAAAGAATCTCGTTGGTGTTCCAATGAGATAGTGTTTCATAATTTTAGTATAAATATTTATTTGTTTGAAACCTTGATTTTGTTTGAAACCTTGATTTGTTCGACAATTTCATTTATTAATTACTACAACTTTTAGGTTAATTAATTTCTAACATGGTATTGAAACCTTGATTTTGCAAAAGAACTTACAATCAAGTTTTATAATTTAGGATTTGTGTATTTCCTATATATTACTGATAATAGTTTTTGTTCATTTGGGTGATAGCAGCACTGGATATATTGAAATCTATCATCAACAATATACTTTAGCTTACAAAATGCTACAACATAATTATTTACTTAAGTTCGATAATTAGTAAATGGACAATACAGGTGTGGAAACAGATATGAAATGGAAAAGAAAGCTCTTGTGACAAAAAAATCTTGTTGGTGTTCCAATGAGATAGTGTTTCATACTTTCAATATAAGTCTTTATTTGTTTGAAACCTTGATTTGTTCGACAGTTTCATTTATTAATTACTACAACCTTTAGGTTAATTAATTTCTAACATGGCATTGAAACCTTGATTTTGCAAAAAAACTTACAATCAAGTCTTATAATTTAGGATTTGCATAATCGTTGGGGTGGAAGTATTCATGACCATATCATGACCATAGATCTTTATAACATCTTTTGTAATTGGTTGGCATTTCAATTTGCCACTATGGATTCTTTGCACAATATTTTACATGGTAAAATTGTTTATCCTAAGGGGTCAATGGCTAATTATTGAAATCATTGACCCATGTTAGACATCTCTTGTTAGAGTAGGGAAAATTGTTTCCCCTACTCCATCCTCATAGGAGCAGTGTATGCGAATGGTTTCTTGTAGAGTTTTTGAGGTCAATTCGAGTTGAAGCTAGAGTAGAATGATGATATACATCACAAAATGTGCCTACAAGAAGAATTGAAATGTCTGATTGGATTCTTTTAATTTTTTGCATTAAAAACTATTCTTGCTGAACTTCTCTTTTCATCATTGTTCAGTTTTGATTAAATCTCATTTCAAAGACTAAAAAGAGATGTTTTATAATCTAAAACATCTCAATATTTATTGTACTTCATGATTTTTGCTTGATCTTTGTGCTTTTGTTGCTATGGTTACTCTGAGTTATATTTGTGTACTGAAACTTGCAGATCCTCTCAAATGGGTACTATGTAAGGATAGAATGCCCCTTATTATACCTTATAACTATTAACTTTTGGTTTTTTTTTTCTGCTTCAATTTGTTGGTTTTGGTGTTCTCTTTGTCCCAAATGAAGGTATTGCATTCTCTTTCAATATTATGATTATTTGCTATTTGTTGCTATTCTGATAGTGTTATGATCTAGTTTTATCTTTGGGTTTGCTGAATTTGGAATTATGTGTGGATTTTGGTACAATTTATGCTCTTGCAAGCTTTAAGGAAGCCATATACGAAGACTCTCTTTTCGTTATTTCCCAGTGGAATGCACTTGACCCAAACCCTTGCAATTGGACTGGTGTTAGGTGTTTAGTTGCCAGAGATCGTATTATTATTTTGTAAGAATTTTTTCTATGACTATTGTTGGGAGAAGTCCTGCTCATAGATCTCTTTTTTTTTCTTCTTATTCTTGTAACCAAATTTTTTATTTGCATTTAAGAGCCAAAAATCTAAGTGGTATCGTACAAAATTGTTGGTTTTTCATATAAATATGATAAGATATGTCAGGCTAAGTCTAGAATGAATGCTTGGTAATGTTTTCTTTATTTAAAGATTAGGTCAGCGATGGGCAAGTCGGTTATATATTTTTGTAACGGTCAATTAAAACATATATATGTTGAAACTTTTCTAATGATCTGTCTTTATCTTAGAATTGGGTTTTTTCAGGAATATCTTTGGCTCGTCTTTGAGAGGATTTATTGCACCAGAGCTTGGCTCATTGTCCTCCTTGCAAAATCTGTATGCTTCATCAGCACATCTTCTTTGTTCATTTATTTTTTTTCTTTAATTAATTCTACTATATTTGCTTCATTTGATAAAAGATTAGGAATTGAGCCAACATGGTTCCTGAAAGTTGTTTTCCTTATTTTGTTTCTTGTTTCTTGCTTTTTTTTTGGCAGAATTTTACACAAAAATAGTCTAATAGGGTGATACTAAAGGCAATTGGCTTATTGAAAAGCCTAAAAGTATTGGATTTGGGGAAGAATCAACTTTCAGGTCCAATTCCCCCAAAGATTGGAGATCTGGTAAATGCTACAAAAATGTAGGTACATTGGTTTAGGATTTTCTTCTTCTCCTAGTTTTCTCATGGTGATATTTTTCTTTATTTATTTATTTGTTTTACTTCAACTACCTTTAGTTTAATGGATTAACTAGGAAGGTACCACCTGAGTTGGGCAATTTGAGGAATTTTGTGGATCATTAGTTGGATAGGAATAAGCTACAAAGAACTATTCCTTGGAATTATAACTCAAGTTTTACATCTAACATAAATGGAAAGTAAGTAATTTTGTTCTTACATTGCTTATTTTGTGAACCTTTGACATTTAAATAACTTTGTACATCCATGTTGACATGCTTATATTTTCATTTATTGCTTGTTGAACGTTCTTATCAGGAAATTCAAGAGATGTAGCTCATGTTTTTGGAGTGAAAGTACTCAAACCATAGCAAAAACCATTCTTATGGGCATGCCTTTTTAAATAGGGATGAAGTGGAAGTATTCAAACATACCAAAACAGGAATACATTAATTCTAGCTTTCATTCATAAATCAATAATCAATGGTTCACATGTATTTATAAAATTAGTTGAGAGTATCTTAGAAAGAATTGCAATTCTTTGCATCAAAAATTTGGTTTTTGTTATAAATAATAACAATAAAATATTGAATGCCTTTGTAACCCATTTGATATTTAGTATTATGTAACCTCTAAATCCCACAATGTCCAAATTAATGGAATTATTTAAATGTCATTATTATGATTGATATAACCCCTCATTCTAAAAAACTATATAAAGGGGTCTTGTGCCTCATAGAAATCATTGACAAAGAGAACAATTCTCTCTTGGAAAACTTTCCACTCTTTCTAGTGTTCTTGAGTTTTCTTCTCTTTCTCTTGAAGAAATTTTTGCTTTTTTCAAATTTTTCCTAGTTTAATTCATATTACGTTATAAGCATGAGCAAGCTCTTCAAGATCAACTTTGAAGGCACAAGAGTTTGGAAAGCAAAGGCTTGAAGGTATACTTTGATTTATATGATTAAATATTTGAGTAGTACATTTTGTTTGCACATGTTTGATTATTTATATATTATATTATTTACTATTAATTATATATAATTATATTGACTAAGAAAATATGCTCTGTAGTTGCGTCCAGTATGATCTTCTACATCAGAAATCAAAAGTCAAATAAATAAATTTATTTAATATTTTATTAATTATGTTCTATTCTTGATTTTTATAAATTGTACTATAAGTTTGGGTTGATAGTAGGTAAGCCTTGTCCCGAGTAAAGCTAAATATTGAAAGGAGATGGGTTATCCTGTCCTAAGAGGCAGGTTATTCTAAGTAGACTCCGTTTTACTGCCCTTTTTTAGAGGTTGTCCTACCAATTCATACAAATAGTACATTTTGATTATCAAGATGTGAAGATATATGTAATTGGTATTATTTATTATTAACTAATATATATATATATATATAATATTTCATTAAAATAAATAAAAAATTTATTTGAAAAAAAATAATTATTTAAATAAGTCACATTCTAATATATTTTCTATATCTCGTGAAACAATATGTTAAACCTCACGAAGTTAGAATTTGTGACACTTGATATTTCGGACAAAAAATATTTATCATGAATTTTAAATGCTGAAATTCATCTTGATGCGATGGGTCTTGAAGACACCATCAAAGAAGGAAACGATGAGTCCCTGTAAAATCGTACCAAGGCAATGATTTTTCTTCGTCACCATCTTTATGAGGGTTTGAAAAATGAGTATCTTACCATTAAAGATCTACTTGAATTGTGAACATGTTTAAAAGAAAGATATAACCACCAAAAGACTGTAATTCTTCAAAAGGCTCGTTATGACTGGATGCATCTTCGGTTATAAGACTTCAAAAGAGTGAGTGAGTATAGCTCTACGGTATTTAAAATTAGCTCTCAATTATTATTGTGTGGAGAAAAAATCACTGATGATAATATGTTAGAAAAAACATTATCCACTTTTCATGCCTCGAATGTGCTCTTACAACAATACTATCGAGAGAAATGATTTAAAAAATATTCAGAGCTAATTTCTTGTCTTCTCGTGGCTGAACAAAATAATTAGCTGTTAATGAAAAATCATGAAGCTCGTCCAATTGGTTCTACTCCATTCCCTGAAGCGAATGCAGTGACATCAAATAGTATTGAACATGAAAGAAGCTATGGTCATGGCCGTGGTCGTAGACACGGTCGAGGTTGACGTACATATTGTGGTGGTCATGGAAAATTTTCTCATCATAAAAATAATATCAGCCACCAGAAGTGGAAAAATAATGAGAAGAAAGAAGAAAAAGAAAAAAGAGTTTCAAAAAATTCTGAGAATGTATGCTATAGATGTGGTGTAAAAGGACATTGATCATGTACCTATTGTACATCAAAATATCTTGTTGATCTTTATCAAGCATCATTAAAAGAAAAGGGAAAAAATGTGGAGACAAATTTTATTTCCCAAAATGATGACATTGACCAAAGTCTTCTTAATATAACACATTTGGATGTAGCAAATTTTTTTGAAAACTCGGAAAGAAGATGTGACTGAATGGAGATGAATGTTTGAATTTTATTATTATTACTTTTCATTATGTGTATCATTTTGGTATGTTTATTTTTCAATTTGTGTTTACTTTGATATATTTTTCTTTTATTTATATATAAAATAAAATATTTCTTACAAATATTTACTTTATTTTAATAAAAAAAATATGGATGTTCATGATCAAACTTTAGCTGGAATTAAGATAAAAAATGAAGATATTTGTCTTATAGACAGTGTTATGACACATACCATACTTGCAAATAAAAAATATTCTTCTCACTTGCTTATGCAAGAAGCTAATGTTAGTATAATATCTGGTAGTGCAAAACTTATTGAAGGCTCCATAAGAGCTAATTTATTGTTACTTGAAAGAATAAAGATTATTATAAACGATGCACTACTATCTACTAAGTTTCGAAGAAACTTGTTAAGTTTTAAAGATATTAGAAAAATGAATATCATATCGAGACAATTAATGAAGAAAATATTGAATACCTTTATATCACAAGTATGGTATCGGGTAAGAAACATGTATTAGAAAAATTACCCGCTTTTTCTTCTACTTTATACTATACGAATATTACAACAATTGAGATAAATGCTATAGTAAACCAGAAGTTTACTGATGTTAATGTTTTTAATATTTGGCATGACCGGCTAGGACATCCCGGTTCTATAATGATGCAAAAAATCATTGAGAATTCATATGGACATTTACTTAAGAACTAGAAGATTCTTAACTGTAGAGAATTCTTATGTCAACATGCTCTCAAGGAAAACTTATTATTAGACCATCACCAACTAAGGTTGAAATTGGGTCTCCTGCATTTTTGAAACGTATACAAGGTGACATATGTGGGCCCATTCACCCAAAGGGTGGACCATTTAGATATTTTATGGTTTTAATTGATGCATCTACAAGATGGTCACACGTGTCCTTATTATCAACTCGTAACCTAGCGATTACAAGATTTCTTGCTCAAATAATACGATTGAGAGCTCAATTTCCAGACTATCCAATCAAGAAAATACGTCTTGATAATGCTAGTGAGTTTACATCTCAAACTTTCAATGATTATTGCATGTCAATTGGGATTATTGTTGAACATCATGTTGCTTATGTTCATACGCAAAATGGTCTAGCATTATCATTTATCAAGGGCCTCCAATTAATAACTAGACCATTGATTATGAAAGCAAAACTCCGTGTTTCTATATGGGGACATGCTATTCTATATGTAGCAACTCTTATATGCATCAGGCCAACAAATTATCATAAATTCTCCCCTTTGCAATTGACTTATGGTCAGAAGCCAAATATTTCCCATTTGAGAATTTTCGGATGTGCGGTATATGTTCTCATTGCTCCACCACAACACACTAAGATGAGTCTTCAAAGGAGGTTAGATATATATGTTGAATATGATTCTCCATCGATAATTAAATATCTTGAACCAGTGACTGGAGATATTTTTATAGCATGGTTTGCTGACTGTCATTTTGATGAGATAGTTTTTCCATCATTAGGGGGAGAAAATAAACAGTTGGAAAAAGAAATAGATTGGAATGCTCCATCATTATCCCAATTTGATCTTCGAACAAAGCAATGTGAACATGAAGTTCAAAGGATAATTCATTTGCCAAATATTGCAAACAGATTGTCAGATGCATTCACTGATATTAAAAGAGTGACTAAATTTTATATTCCAACTATCACTGCTCCAGCTCGTATTGAAGTCCCTGAAAGACAACTTGTTGCAAATGAATCAAAGACGCGCCTGAAGCATGGTAGACCTATTGGTTCCAAAGATAAAAATTCTAAAAAAAAAAGGAGCGACTGATAAGGATGTCCGAATGGAGGAGGTAGATACTCCTGAAGAGATTAGTAACATAACTAAAAATGAAACCACAAAAAAGGTATATATACCTGAAAATAATGAAGAAATCTCAATTAATTATGTCACCACGGGGATGAGATAGAACCGAAAAGAAAAAGTTGTCGATGATATTTTTGCATATAAAGTAGCGCTTGATGTTTTGAATGAAAGCGATGATCTTAAACCTTAATCTATTGAAGAATGTCGCAAAAGACATAACTGGCAAAAATGGAAAGACACAATCCAGGCAGAGTTAGACTCATTTGCAAAACGAAATGTTTTTGGACCTATAGTCCAAACACTTGAAGGTGTGACCCCTGTAGGGTATAAATGGGTTTTTGTGCAAAAAAAGAAATGAGAATAATGGAGTCGTAAGATATAAAGCGCAACTTGTTGCACAAGGTTTTATCCAAAGACCAGGTATTGATTATGAGGAGACATATTCTCCTGTGGTCGATGCAATTACATTTCGATATATTATGAGCCTGACAGTCCAACAAAAACTTGAAATGCGTCTAATGGATGTAGTAACAACCTACTTATATGGATCTCTTAATAGTGATATTTATATGAAAATCCTAGAAGGATTTCAGATGCGTGCAACATCTAACTCAAATTCTCGAAGAATTTATTCAATAAAGTTATAAAGATCTTTGTATGGACTAAAACAATCTGGATGAATGTGGTATAACCATCTTAGTGAGTATTTGTCTAAAGAAGGTTATAAGAATGATCCAATTTATCCATATGTTTTCATTAAGAAAACTGGATCTACGTTTGTTATAATTGCTATATATGTTGATGATTTGAACATTATTGGCCGAAAGAACTTCCAAAAGTAGCAGATTATTTAAAGAAAGAATTTGAAATGAAAGATCTTGGTAAAACTAAGTTTAGTTTCGGCTTGCAAATCGAACATTTATCAAGTGGGATTCATATTCATCAATCAACTTATACATGAAAGATCTTGAAACAATTTTACATGGATAAAGCTCATCTATTGAGTACTCCAATGGTTGTTCATTTACTTGATGCAAATAAAGATCCTTTTCGGCCTCGAGAAGATGAAGAAGAATTACTTGGTCTTGAAGTACCATATCTTAGTGCCACTGGTGCATTAATGTATCTTGCTAACAACACAAGATATGATATAACATTTTTTGTGAATTTATTAGTAAGATATAGTTCTTTACCTATAAGAAAACATTGGAATGGAGTTAAACATATATTCAGATATCTCCGATGCACAATTGATCTTGGTTTATTTTACTCAAATGAATCTCGAGAGCAATTAGTTGGTTATGTAGATGCAGGATACTTATCCAATCCACATAAAGCAAGATCCCAGACAGGCTATGTATTCACATAAGGTGGTACTGCTATATCTTGGAGGTCTACCAAACAAATATTAGTTGCTACATCATCAAATCATGCTGAAATATTAGCAATTCATGAGGCAAGTCAAGAATGTGTTTGGTTAAGATCAATGATTCAACATATTGAAGGGACTTGTTTATCTTAGAAGAATGATGCTGCAACAATATTATATGAAGATAATACTACTTGTCTCGCGCAACTAAAAGGAGGATACATAAAAGGAGATGGAAAAAAACATATTTCGCCAAAGTTCTTCTTCACACATGATCTTCAAATTAATGGTGAGATTGAAGTTCAACAAATTTGTTCAAGTGACAATTTGGCAGATATGTTCACAAAGGCTTTACTGACTACATTATTTAAAAAGTTTGTTCATAACATTGGGATGCGTCGGCTTCGAGATTTTAAATGATATCGTCAACATGGGGAGAATAAAGATGAGTTATTGATTAGTGCATTGTACTCTTTTTTCCTTAGCTAAGGTTTTATTCCACTGGGTTTTCCTTACAAGGTTTTTAACGAGGTAGTCCTAACAATGTTATAAAACTCCATCAGAATATATATTCTTTTTTCTTCTAGATTTTTTTTCCACTGGGTTTTATCTAGTAAGGTTTTAATGAGGTATATTCTAATATAAAAGACATTCAAAGGGGGAGTGTTATAAATAATAACAATAAAATATTGAATGTATTTGTAACACTTTTGATATTTAGTATTATGTAACCTCTAAATCCCATAATGTCCAAATTAATGAGATTATTTAAATGTCATCATTATGATTGATGTAACTCTCCATTCTAAAAAACTATATAAAGGGGTCTTGTGCCTCATAGAAATCATCAACAAAGAGAATAATTATCTCTTGGAAAACTTTTCACTCTCTCTAGTGTTCTTGAGTTTTCTTCTCTTTCTCTTGAAGAAATTCTTGTTGTTTTCAATTTGTTCTAGTTTGATTCATATTAGTTTTGTATAAATATACTCTTTTTGCATTAATTTTACGCTATAAAGAATTATAACATATTCATTTTTATAGCAATAAAATATTTTTTATTCACTATTTTGTACCCAAGAAGAATGTATTTTATACTATATGTATTTAATTTTATACTTTAAAATGTTACAAAATATCAATTAATTCTATAAGATGTTTTTTATGGCAGTTATTACTATCACAAATAAATTTTTTTTTTGTGGCAGCTTTGCATGTCACAAATATTTTTTTGTAGTTGTGACACCCCGGCTCCCTGTTTCTTCTGTTCTATGTCTCGATTGCGACGATCCGTCGCTCGGGCCGCGCGCGGAGAGGGCGCGCGCCCGTTCGTTCATTCGTTCGTTCGTTCGCCGAGAGCCGGAGGCCACGTGGTTCGGTTTCTTTCTTTCTCAGTCTTAGCTTCTTATCTTTCTATTAAATAGGCTATGATGAAAAAAATTAAAATATACAATAGCCATCAAAATAATGGTTTCCTTTGGTAGACATGAAATTCTTTTAAAATACATGCAGCGGAATCCAACTCATTCATAAATCCATAATGATTTCATATTTGGCCAAAATAAAACACTTTGCAGCGGAATCACATTTCAAATTCATTTCCAAATCATGATATGAATATAAAACATGGCCCAGTGGGCCTAAGTTCCAAAATCTTCAAGTTACATAAGAAACAGTTCAAGATAAAGGAGGGCATACGCCCAGTTCAATTTAAAATACAAAATAATACTCAATTAAAACTGA
>JAJIYU010014467.1:0-13205 GCA_030144865.1 Tinospora cordifolia
TTTGATTAATCAAATTCTTTTGTTCCGTAGGTTCTAGCACTAGTCATCAAAGCCTTATCCCGAAGTACCTTAACACCTATTAATCTAATCACTAATACCCTCTCTCGAGGCGTACAGTAAGTAGTCTAATGCATTAAGCACAATTATAACATGCAACCTTCTAGGCAATCAACAACCTCTCGATCAATTGATTGATCTAAGTCTATAATTTGATTTTCAGAGTATTAATCATCTCTCCCGAGTTAGATTAATATTCTACAATCATTCCTTTTATGGCCAGTAAAAAGAAAGCATTAAAAATCCAAATTATAAAACAAAACCTCAGAAATAGATTAATCAAATAAGAATATTTTGATTCTACAATCCAGATTTACATCCTAGACTTAAAATAAACCTAACCTGACATGATTAAGAGTTTACACATCAAATAATTTAGATCATAAATAAACATACTCAAATCCTGGACCTTGATCTTCAAATTTTCTCCGTCTTCTCTCTTTTCTCCTTTGTCGGTCGTTTTTCTCTAAAAACTTCATTCTCTAAACATATCCTCATTTTAAAACCCTATTACAATGACCTATTTATAGTTTCTCACTAAAGAAAACCCTAAAAATTATAAAAATCCCGATTATTACTCGAATCACCACGGTCACTAACCGCGGCCATTGATTTTTGTGACAAAAACCAGAAATTCCCTGCATTTTGTCCACCGCGGTCTATAGAGTTTCTGTGCAAACCACATTCTGGTGACCGCGGTCTCCAGTTTATGGACCGCGGTCACCAGTACAGTATGTGCTGGTTTTGTTCTTCAGTGACTACTGTGGTCTTCAGTTTTTGGACCGTAGTCTACTAGTATTTGCTTTTGATTCCATCTCCTATTTGCCTCCTTTTGATGCATTCTTCTGTGTGCTTCAACCTACATCCTGCTATACATGCAATTCCTTTCCCATACATCATTTTCTTATAGAAGAATATCAAAACTATAGAAAACAATTACTAAACAATATAAATCCCTAACTACATACAACTATTGCTATTTATGCAATTCTTTACTTCTATTTTCTTTTATTTCCTATAAAATGCATCATTTTACCTATTCTAATGTTAGTTTGCTATGCAACTAACACATATACTTTGTGAGATAAACTTTGTGACTCACTACCTCAACTCCAACTCATTTACTGTATCGGACAAGTCTGCCATTTATATTATCCTCAATTTGTAAATGACATGTAACTCAATATGTTCCATGATTGTATCAACAACATTAAAATTTTGTGTTTCTAAAATATTTTGATACACAAATTTACATAAAAAAATACCGTCTACTAGTGTTATTGTGTATTTAGAAAGTGTTTTTAGAATCATTATACAAAGATTTTAGGATTATGTATGCATGTCTAAAATGTTTATGCTACTTTTGAACATTTTAATATGTTAGATAAATTGATGATTTTTTTGGTTGTTTTTGGTTTATTCTTTTAATTGTCGCAGCGTAAGCTTTTAATTTATTAAGTGTTTTAGTCACATGCTTACTTTAAGTTTCATAAATAGTAGTTTCTAAGTTAACTTTTGCAATTTAATATAAATATTTTTTAAATTAAAAAGTGATAGGTTAAGATAATTAAAAAAAGAAAAGTGGGGAGTAAGTGTGAGTTAGCTTCGTTGCTGTAGATAAAAAAAAAGAATATGTAATTGCATGTAAATAGGCTGACCCAGAGATATACCGTGGAGAACTTAAAAAAAAATGCAAGTAAATAACTATATGTAATATAAAAATAATTTAATAAAAATTTAAATTATAAAGTTACTAATTTGCCTCATTAATATAATGTTTATTTTTTTTAAAAATAAAAGAGATGATAAAATTGGAAAAAGTTGAAAAACAATGATTTGGTAAAAAAGGTAAAAGAAACTAAGATGGACTTGCTTATGCATAGATGTAGCTAATTATAAGAATTTGGTTTCCCATGACTAACATTTAACAGGAACAAATAGAAATTAACATTTTCTTAGTTGGCTCGAGGTTTGTACGAGGGGGACGTGGTGGCTCCACGTGGCACAAAACACGCTGCCCATCCAGACTTTTGTCCCTGGGCGGTTCTCCAGGGATCAGATACCCAGTTACCCACTGCTTGGTCTGGTCTGGTCGGATCGGATTAACCAGAAAACTCAAGAAGACGCATAAGAGAAGAAAAGAAGAAGGGTTGAATCGTTTTTTCCGCTTTGTTTTCGCGTCGCTACCTGTCGTACGGATACGATTCTACTCGTCGGCGCTCTTCGAACAAGGAAGACACATCGTAACGATAAAAGCCGAGGATAACATCGATACACCAAATCTCACGCACAACCTGAAGCATCCACATCTCTCCGTTTGTTTCGTATACTTCCATTTTGTTCTCTTTACAAACCCTAGCTCGACAATCTGAGAGAGAAGAAGGAGGGGAATCCGATCGATCGCAAGTTTTGTTTTTGATTTGGGGCTTTTGATCGGGAGACAGGGAATTTGAAATAGGGGGTGGGAAACTTTGGTGCAGTGATGGTGGGGATTTTGGATTCTAGGTGAGGAAATATATATAATGGTCGGATTTAGAGTGGGAGTTTTGGATTGCATGGGCGAAGAATGCGTGAACTGCGTAGCGGAGTACGTCGTGGCCGTGCTCCGGTCGTAGATCAGCCGCGGAAACCGCGGGGTCGAGGCGGAAGGAGGAAATCGGAGCCTTTGGTCGGAAACTACATCAGGACTAGAGCTGCTGTTGCGAAGGAAGCGGCGAGAAACCAGGTGGTGGTCGCTGCCGGCGGTGGTGGTGCAGAAGAGGAGGAGGCGGCCGCGGCGAGGCCGAGGACGAGATTGGATGCAGCGAGGAATCCTGCGAAGGCGGCTGCGGTGATCGTGATTTCAGACAAGAACGGTGAATCGGCAGGTGGTTCTGATCAGTTGAGAGAGATTAAGGGAGAGATTCCTGGGAAAGATATGATGGGAGATGACAGTGGTGGTTTGAGTGCTAATAAGGTTGGAGGGCAGGAGGAAGAAGGCAACACTGCTCCTTTCCCAGAAAGGGTGGGTTACTTTCCTCTTTTAAATGATGTTTCTTTTTCCCTTTTCTTGATTGCAGTGATTGTTTCTATTTTGCAAAATCAGATCCTCTGAGATACCTAATTAGGTCTTGAACTTCATTAAATTATCTGAGTTTTCAGGTACCGTTAGGAGTTTAAATTTTAATGAAATCATCACTTCTCAAAACAAGTATTTTAGATGTGTGTGTATATATATATATATTAAATTTTAGTTAGATCATATTAGAATTTAGATGTATATTTAAAACTTCGAGGTCATTAATAACGAGAGGATGGAAGAGTTAAAGCCATAACAAAAGCTGGTTTATTCAGATTCTTTTGTTATATGAAATTTGATCTAACTTTGTTGGTTGATGCTATGGATATTGAAAATGCTAATGTAATTAGTAAAAAAAAAATGTTATACTCTTTCAATTTTATTAGATCATTTATGCATACATTGAAAGGTGTTTGATAGTTTGGGAACGATATTGTTTTAACTGCTCTATGCACTGTAACATTTACGTATGTATTGTTAGCTGAGGTTTCATATACAGTTATGAGATTGCTAGTAAATGAACATCTTTGATAATCAATGTCTTTTGAAACTGTAACAAACCCAACTAGAAGATTGACTATGAAGACTATTGTTAAAAGATTGATACTCTTTTTGTGTACCTTACATGATAGCTCCTGGAATTGTTAAATTCTTTAGTTAGCAACAACATTTTTCTCTATGAGCTTGTAAAGATATCCATTTTAGACAGTCTCCAGGTTCAGGTGTTAGTCTCAAGTTTCTTTTGCTAATAGGGATTATTGTTATTATTTTTAAAAATCAAGAGTTGAAAATATCTCTGTTTTAAACTGTTTTCAGGTCCAGGTTGGTGGATCACCAGTTTACAAGATTGAGAGGAAGCTTGGAAAAGGTGGTTTTGGTCAGGTTTTTGTCGGTCGTCGTGTTTCAGGTGGAAATGAGAGAACTGGCCCTGGAGCTGTGGAGGTGGCTTTTAGTTTCCTTACCACATTTTGCCCACCGCAAATTTGTTATGAGTTGCTCTGGTTTCACTTGTTCTTTTTCAACAGGTGGCTCTAAAATTTGAGCATAGGAACAGCAAAGGCTGCAGCTATGGCCCTCCATACGAGTGGCAAGTTTACAAGTACGTCTTAAGATGTCCTTGATACAAAGAGTGCTGCATTTTTTCTTGTCTTGTTCATTTTAACAAGATTCTTTATGATTTTGTTTCGAGCAGCACTCTTGGGGGTAGTCATGGAGTGCCGAAGGTGCACTATAAGGGGAGGCAAGGTGACTACTATGTGATGGTATGATTCTTTTTTAATGCTCTGATGAGACACACATTTACTTGTAACTTTGATGTGATTTCTTTTGTGTGTTGCATCTACAGTGGGTGGGGGAGTTGGCATGTTCATTTGAGCCCCATTTTTATTTCCCTTTTTTCTCCGTAGTTCTTGGTTTCTTTTGTGAGCTGGTTCTTTGTTTCATTTTAGAAATTCTACCTTGAAATTGCAGAACCTATTGCTTGTGTTTTGGGTTTAATTTCTTCTAACTTCAGGTTATGGACATGTTGGGGCCTAGCTTGTGGGATGCATGGAACTCTTCTGGGCAAGCGTTAGTTCCTTAACTTCCTACAGTTTGTATGAAAACATACTTTTCATTTATTATCATCATCACTACTGCCACTAAGTCATGCTATTGTGACTGATGGGCAGAGGACGCAGTGCACTTCCTTTTTTTATATGTTTATTTGTGTGTTTTCTTTAGTTGTAAAAAGACTACAAAATGTTGTTTTTACTTTGTTGCAGCAGCTAAGTAGATCCCTGTTACGACATTCACTTTAATTTGTATTATTGTGGGGAATCAGCTGAACTTGTGCTACAAGTAGATAAATGGTAGCCAATTTTTTTGGACCATATCAGTGGTTGTTACATTCATTAGTCATTCAGTATTAAAACAGTGGTCTTTTTTACTATCACCAAAAAGAAATAAGGTAGAAGGCTAAGGGCAAAGAACATTTGCTTTGAAGTAGGAAATTGTTTGAAGGAGAACATGTAAGAAGTCTACTGATGGAATGACATAAAATTGATTCTTTCTCATTTGTAACAAGTCTTGCATTTGACACATTGAAACTCATATTGAAAATGCTTGCTGCATCCCCCCGTCTAGGAAATGTCTTACATGCTTAATGTTTGTTTATGTCTTTTGCTTGCTTGCTTTGCTATGCTCTTTTCTTCTTTCCTAATTTTTAAAATTTTTAATTTTAATTTTTAGTCTGTTTTTAAGTTTAGATTTATTATTGTTTTTACTGTGGGTTGATAGTGATTAAAATTCCTTATATTATTATTATTATTATTATTATTTTTTGACTTTCAGGATGTCAGCAGAAATGGTAGCTTGTATTGCTGTGGAGTCCATATCAATCCTCGAGAAGATGCACTCAAGGGGGTAATTTCCCTTTATTTTATCTGTCTCTTGAAATTCATTTGGTTCTATTTATGTTTTGTTGTGGTTATTCGATATCTTATATTATTAAGGGTGAAAGACAATCCCATCTAACCACAAGGAATTTGGAGAAGTTTGAGGAGAGAGTTGAGAATTGAATCCATGACCTCTATGGTCACAACTTCTAAGCACCTCGCTAATACCCTAATGGGTATTCAACTTGTCCTTGGTGATCTAAAGTTAAATGCAGATAATATAAATGCACGATGCATAAAACTTAGTTCTTATTGAAGTATTTTATAGTGTTACATTTAGTCAATAATTCAATTCATATATGTTTTGAGGTAGGTTTTTTAAGACTTTAAAGTGAGTATAAGTGAAAATTTTTTGGTAAACAATTTAAAACATTTCTATCTGTAAATTTCAAAATTCCTCAAATGTCTTTGGTTGGACTATTTTCAAAAGTATTTTTTTCTTTTATAAAATTTTTAACTTTGAAATGTGGAGGAAACAAGAAAACAACAATTTTTTTCATTGCTTTCTCAAAGTGAACTCTAAAGATGATTTATTATTAGGAACTCTTTTTTTTTAAATTCAAATTTGATACCAAACAGGCCCCTATGTTTCTAGGATGTGGTCTTTGTGCATGTATGGAAACCAATGAAAGTACGCATGAACAATGGGAAGGTGGTGCTTCCTCTACATTTTATAGCATCTGAAAAGATACTTATTGAAGATTAAAGGATATAAGAACAACATTGGAAGTTTACTCTTTTTTTTTTTTTTTTTTTAAAAGATCATTGAAAGTTTACTTTTATAAGATGATTTTCATCTACAACTAAAAAAAGGCCCTTTAAGCTATAGAAAGAATTGGATTAGCTCCAAGCAGGATTAGTCCTAACAAACAGTGGCCTTGTTGAATAAGCCTGGGTTCTATTTACATTCCTTATATCATACCTAAAACAGAAATAAATATCCTAACCATTTGGTCTTTTTGGTGATGCTTGATAGAAATTCTAATCATCTGAGTAAGTTTGCTCCCAATTGTTTTGTTTTTATCATTGTAGTATGGTAATATTCCTTTCTACGTTCCTAGTAGTGATAACAATGAAAGGATTGAGGTTATTACTATGAAAAAGAGTTAAAAGGTGAAAGATCCAAATGCTTATAGCTTTGGGCAAAATAATCCTAATATTTCAATTTTGGCAATAAAGTACAAACCTATCATTTTTATAGCAAATTGTATCTTATAAGTGAAAGAGGTCTTTTATTGCTTAGGTGTTGTCTACATGTCAAATGATGTGGCATTTTTAAAGTGTCATGGTAAGTATAAACATAACTATTTTGACATATCGTGCAATTAAAAAAGGCACAAAAAAATAAGACAAGAAGGGGGTTCGGCTACATGCCATTAGGTTCTTGGTTGCATCTTGTCACAGAAGGAGAGGAAGAAGATCATTAGGAGATCAATCCATACATTCCTTAGGAACTATCACTACTTTACCAATGTTGCTGCAGTCCCCCTCCTCCCATTTTCAATGTTCATCCTTGCTTCCGATGCTTTTCTTCTGTCTTCTTCATTCCCTCTCCTTTGCACCACCATCCACACTCGCCTTCTTTACTTATTCCAAGCTGCAGGCTTTCCTCCTTATTTGCATTTCTCCAAATTTCTATCTCTCACGCTCTCTTAGACCATTTGGACCATAATTCTTACTCTCCCTTTTACCTTCTCTTTTCTTCTTATTGCCAAAGCATCTGTAATTTGAGCTCTTTGCACATACCCCTCCTCAATCATACCACCTTCTTTCTCTACTATCATTTCTGTGACAATGCTTGACCAAGAACCTAATCGCAATTCACAAAATCCCCTTGTCTTTTTTTTTTTTTGCACTTTTTTTAACGGATGACGTGGGAAAATATTTGTTGTCACTTCATAAATGCCACATTTTTTGACATGTTGATGCGATGTAAGCCAAAAAAATCTTGTTAACTTGTAGGATAAAATTTGTTATAGAAATGATGGGTTCGTATTTTATTGCCAAAATTGAGAGTTTGGAATTATTTTGCTAAAAGCTACAAACTTCTGGATTTTTTGCTTATTAACCCTATTAAAAAATGCTGTTGGTAATGGGTGTGCAGAGAATTTATGTGTGTCCTTGATGCTCATTGCTGACAAAATGTCTCTGTCAAATGTAGGTATGTTCATGGAGATGTGAAACCTGAGAATTTCCTTCTCGGTCAGCCTGATACACCGCAAGAGAAGAAGTTGTTTCTTGTTGACCTTGGATTAGGTGGGAAAGTTTACTTGGCAGTAGAATTGGTGTTTTTTAATCTAAAGCGACTGTCAATTTTATTTCTTCTCTTATGGTTCTTTGTTGGATGTTATGGATACAGCAACGAAATGGAGAGATGCTGCTACTGGTGCTCATGTTGAATATGACCAACGCCCCGATGTCTTTAGGTAGGCCATGGTTTTAGCATAGATTATTATGTGGTAATCTGTGTAGTTGAATAATTTGTTTCTTAATTTTCTGATGTTTTTCTGATTAATTGCTGCAGAGGAACTGTACGATATGCTAGTGTGCATGCACATCTGGGAAGAACAGCAAGTAGACGGGATGACTTGGAGTCGCTTGCCTATACCCTCATATTTTTACACAGGGGCAGGTTACCATGGCAGGGTTATCAGGTAATTTTGTTTCTTGCTATCATTTTGGATTTATTTCTTTCTATCATTGAAGATTTATAGATCAACTTGATGCAAATTCTGATTGCATATTTTTTTCTTTCAGGGTGACAATAAGTCATTCCTTGTTTGCAAGAGGAAAATGGCAACGTCTCCTGAAATGCTGTGTTGCTTTTGTCCTCCTGCATTTAAGCAATTTCTTGAGGTTGTTGTGAATATGAAGTTTGATGAGGAGCCCAACTATTCCAAGTTGATATCTCTATTTGAGGGATTAATTGGGCCTAATCCCGCTATAAGGCCAATAAACACTGATGGTGCACAGAAGGTAACGATAGGGCTATTTGATGCCATATGTTATCAACTTTCTTTTTGTGTTTTGTCTATGCTCAACATTTTCATTGAATATTTGCCAGATTATCTATCAAGTTGGACAAAAAAGAGGTAGATTGACCATTGAAGAAGAGGATGATGGGCAACCCAAGAAGAAGGTTCGTTTAGGAGTTCCTGCAACCCAGTGGATTTCAGTTTATAATGCCAGGCTCCCTATGAAACAGAGGTATATAGTTTGTGTTTCATTACCTTAGAACTGTTTTCTCCTTCCCTAATCCTTATTTGATGGTTGATTAGTGCATCATTTTACTCTGAACTTTTCTATATTGCATGGTCAACATACAAAAATAATTACTGATTTTTCTCTGAACTTTTGATTAGTGCATCATTTTACTCTGAACTTTTCTATATTGCATGGTCAACATACAAAAATAATCACTGATTTTTCCTCTTGTTGTTGTTTTTATATTATTTATTATCTAAACCTTTTGTTTTCTTCAAACAAAATTCAGGAACTCTCACAATTTAGTGCACAAAGTGTGCTATTTGAGACATTCTGGATTGAGATGAGTGATTGTTTGATGAAAAATGTGTATTGTTGCTTGAGGAGTCCAAATATTGGTAATTCTGAGAAATGTAATACTTGAAACAAGATCAATTCATAGTAGGGTGGTCCACAATAGAATAAAACTTTAGATGCTAATGGAACTGCTGTACAGGTCTTTGACTATTCAAACACTTGGGAAGAAAGGAATATTAGTGTTTGAATGTAGCAGCAATTTAGGGTTTTTTAATACTTTTGAGAGCAGCTGATCCTTAGTCAAGGACAAACAAAACAAGATGGAGTGTTAATAAGGTGGAAGTAATGGCTTCCGTACTAAGGTGGAGACACATGGTTATTAGAAATTTAGGGGAAAAGGCAAATGCTGAGGTTTATATACTCACCGGTTGCCCAACTACGATCCAAAATTGACATTTGGAAATCAAGAAACAATATGGTTATACTTCATATATTGAACATGGTAGAGATGAGTTGGTAGATATTGATGAGTTGATAGACAAGAGTTCATTAAGAGGGTTTTGGCATAAGGGATTAATGATAGGCTTGTTGAGGGCTCTGGCCAAGTGAAATATCATAAAATATGTGGTTCAATTTGGTGGGTCTTTTAGAAGGGTGTGTACTGATTCTATTGAATTAGTAAGACTGTAAGAGTGGAGATCATGTGCATGATTTTTATCCCTGAGCCTTGTAGACTGTGCCTAACTCCTAAAAACATTTAAGTGTCTTGCATTCACTATCTCACAAGTGGAATGAAGTGAGGCCATTTCTTTATATGTGGGAATCTTCCTGTCATGTGATCACTTTGTTGCACTTGTTGCAATAATTATGTTTTTCATTTTGTTTTTTTAGGTACCATTACAATGTTGCAGATGGACGGTTAGCTCAACATGTAGAGAGGGGAAATGAAGATGGTCTACTGATAAGTTGTGTGGCATCTTGTTCCAATCTTTGGGCACTAATCATGGATGCTGGAACTTGTTTGACTTCACAAGTATATGAATTGTCTCCCTTTTTTCTCCACAAGGTATGGACTAAGGTTATAATTTGACAAAACACAAATAAGCATGATGTGTTCCTTGTTCAGCTGACAATATTAGAAAATCTTCCAAGGTTATGATTTACAGAGAAGCTGCTTTTAAGTTGCATGAATAGTTTTGGGCCCTGTAGCATAAATCTTTGCTTCAGAAGTTGGCATAAACTGAGATGTGATACACATGTATTATTAACTGCTCATCTATTGTGGTGAAATTATTGACAATTGAAGCATTTTAGGAATGGATTATGGAGCAATGGGACAAGAACTATTATATTAGCTCTATTGCTGGTGCGAACAATGGAAGCTCCCTTGTGGTGATGTCAAAAGGTTAGCCTCGTTACCCCATTGTGATTTTTTTAAGTTTTTCCTTTTTCCTCCTCTTCATTTCCTTTTGTGCAGTGGCTATGCAGGCATGGAGGGTTTTTTCTATTCTACTATTTTTTTTTTTTTTGGTTTGTTGGGGGGGGGGGGGGGGGGGGTGGGGTGGGGTGTTATATAGATTTTTTTAGGCATAAAATGACGAAAATTAATAATAGTGAATAGTACATTACTGTAGCTACAGAGCCCGTTACTGTCGCTATAGTAATCGCCGAAAGTTATTTTGTTTACTGACAAAATAATACGCACTATAATACCATATTTTTAAACATTAAATTTTTTTAGTCGAATTTTGGGTATTACAATGTGTTTTGAATTTGTAAGAATAGATCTAAAATATGACATCATTTCAATGGACTAAGCTATGAGGAATAACATTTCTTATGTGATAATCCATGTGAGACTGAGCCATTAAAAGTATCGACTTTTTTCTATATGATAATTCTCGAAATAATTGTAGAGTATGTGATAATTAGAAGTACAGTTTACTATTATTAAGGCCAGACAAGAAGTGAGACTGACCCTATTTATAAAAGATGTGGATGTACGTGTATTTTATTAAATGTTGCACGATTAAAAATTGGCTAATTACTATATTAAGTGCATTTATGCATTTGTTTAAATATGCATGATTTCAAATGTTTTACTTAATTTGATTATTTGCATAATTATTTAAATGATTCTAAATGTCATAGATAAAGTATATTCACTGAACATGTTGTATCTCACTTATTTTCTTTAATATTTCAAAAACAAATAGGAAAGGGAAACAACTAGCATCAAAAGAGTAAACAACTTGTTAGTCATTACTTTGTGTGTATGCTTAATTATTTTGTAAGCTTGTACTTTTGTATAATTATAATTATTATTGTATATTTAATATCATATAAAGAGATATAAGTTCTGTTTAAACTAGACAATAATATGAGAAGTTGTTAGTCGTGAATTGTGGTAGATACATATGTTCACGAAAAATTATTTTGGTTATGAAATTGTTGATTTATAAATAGTTTATCAGGTTTGGAATAAGTCATAATTTTAGTGAAAACTTTGTTAAAAAATTTTTTATGAATATTGTGAAATAAGGTATCAAAGAGGTAGACATAGTATTATATATATAGACGAAGCGTATATGGTATCATGTGTCTGTCAGTGATGTCATCTTTACGAGGTAGGTTGTGTCAACCTCTTCATTCAAAAATTGCATAAAAATGCAATTACAACTATTTTAGCTACTTTTTATTTGAAAATAACTTTTTAACTTTCATTTTAAAAAACAATGTATTTTTATTTTCTTCTTTCCTCCACAAAAATGAAGAATATAAATGATAATAAAAAATAATGTAAATAAGTTGAAAATAAAATTATTGTTTGATTTTAAACTTGTAAAAGCTCAACCATTTTAATGCATGATGGTTACAGGTCAATCGTTAATGCCTTATTAAGTAACATTTCAGAAAAACGCGTTTTCATAAAAATCAAGTAAGTGATAATATAACATGATAAAAGAACATCCAAATATCTCAAGATGTATGGTTGCAAATGCTAGTGGTCAACAATTAATATATCCATCGCTTCCTGGTATAGTACAAAGAAGCGTTTAGGTCATGTTTGTTACATGAGATAGGAATAAGATAGGATAAAAAATTGTCCTAATCCGGTGTTTGAGACTTCATAGAATTTGACAAAAAATTATTCCGGTCCACTTATTTATCCTATGTTGGTGGGATACTTTAAATCCACTATTTTTGGTGGGATTGAATTATCCTATCCAAAAAAAAAAGTTGACTTATTTTTTATAAAAAAATATTTTTTAAAAATTTTCATATCCCATCATATCTCATCATATTTTATCCCATCAAAATAATTCTATCTCATTCTATACACCAAATGCGCATTTAATGCTTATAGCCTCTCTTCTTCAAAATATTTGACCTTCTTCTCTCTCCCAAGTAAACTACAAAGACCCACTGAATGCTTGTGTTTTTTTTTTTTTTTTTTAAATTACCATCCAACCCTAGTTTCCTGTTATATGCTTTTCAGCCCTGTCCTTCCCCTCATCTTTTCTTTAATTTTTATTCCATTTTTTTTTTACTTTACAGTGAAAACCAAATAAAAAACTTGGGAGTTTTGTATTTGTTTATTTTTTTAATTTATCTATGAAGTTTCTTGGTTTAATAATTTTATATAAATCTTACACTTAAAAATTTTAAATAAATAAATTACACTCATTTTAAAGTGAATATCATGTTTTTAATCTAACCGTGCCCAATCACATTTCAACTGATTCAATATCATGTTTTGTAAATCTGCCAAGTTTATTCTTTTAGATTTCTATTAAAAAAAAAAAAAGAAAAGAAAAAAAAACCAAGAGACATTCCCAAGTTTCTCTGCGGGATCCACTCGGATGGACATAGACATTCAGATGCAGAACTAATCACCTACGCAACTTCCATGAAAGTGTAGAAATGGACCTCGCTTTCTTTTCCGTGGAAAACTTTTATGTCTATCGGGTAGGTCGTGGCACTGGCCCAGCTATAGGTTCGTCTTCAAGTTTAAAATTAATGGAGTGCTTGACGGGAAGTCGTCATAATTCTCTTATCCTCCTCGTCTTAAAGACTAAGAGAGTTTAGTTTCATTCCTTGCCATTTATTTAAATACCTGAGTGACACCTTTCTGTGTTATCAGTTGTACTGCG
>JAJIYU010014468.1:0-13202 GCA_030144865.1 Tinospora cordifolia
GAGCTGCACCGCTCGAGGTATACCATCCATCCAGGCGCCAATAAGATGTATCAGGATGCTCGACGTACTAATTGGTTGCCTGGGATGAAGCGGGATATTATAGCCTTTGTGCAGAGATGTGATATGTGCTAGCAGGTTAAGGCTGAGCACCAGAGACCCGGTTGTTTGTTACAACCCTTGGCTATTCTCGAGTAGAAATGGGAGCACATTACCATGGAATTTGTGATGGGATTGCCCCGGACCCAGCGAAGGCATGATGCTGTTTGGGTCATTGTGGACAGACTTACTAAGTCGGCTCATTTCCTCCTGATGCATAGTAGAGATTTGGTGGAGATACTGAGTTGGTTGTATATCTGCGAGATTATGAGATTACATGGGGTCTTAGTGTCCATTGTGTCTAACAGAAATGTTCGGTTTACGTCCTATTTTTGGCAGAGCTTGCTGAATCAGTTAGGGACTAGTGTGAGCCTGAGCATAGCCTTCCATCCACAGTATGATGGTCAGTCTAAGAGAGTTATCTAGGTACTTGAGGATATGTTGAGGGCATTCATTGTTGATTTTGGGGGTAGTTGGGAGGATCACTTGCCCCTATGTGAGTTTGCATATAATAACAGCTACCAGGCGAGCATTGGTATTGCACTTTTGAGGCATTATATGGTCGACCTTGCCGATTGCCAGCTTGTTGGGCCGAGGTTGGTGATACAGCAGTTTTGGGCCCTACTTTTTTGCAAGAACAGAATGAGAAGATTCAACGGACCCGTCAGAACATGAAGACAGCATAGGACCGACAGAAGAGCTATTCAGATGACAGGAGGAAGGTCCTAGAGTTTGTGGTTGGTGATCATGTACTCCTTCGAGTTTTTCCTAGCAAGGGCCAAACTCGGTTTGGCATTTCAGGGAAACTCGCACCGAGATATATTGCACCTTTTGAGATCGTTGAGCGTGTAGGTCCTGTGGCATACCGATTGGCATTGCTGCTTCAGTTAACGAGGGTACATAATGTGAGGAAGTACCACCCTAATCCCTCGCTCGTGATTGATTGGAGACATATTGATTTGCGAGAGGATCGTACGTGTGATGAGGCTCCGGTAGCCATTGTTGATCGAGCCGTGAGGAAACTGCACAACAAGGAGATACCGATGGTACAAGTATGTTGGCAGTTCCCCAATGCTGAACGGGACACCTGCGAGCGAGAGGATTATATGGCGATTCATTTCCCGGAGATTATGGGAGTTGCCCCTTGACCTTTTGTGCATCAGAGAATTTCGAGGACGAAATTCATTTTAAGGAAGGGAGACTGTGACGACCCATGTTTTTGGCATAGTTTCGACGGATTCGACACATATGTATTTTATGTACTTTTTGGAATTTTAATGATAATATATGAAATTTTCCCCAAATTTTTTCCCAATTTCAAATTAATTATTAAGAAAAATGAGAATAATATGAGGAAATACAATTTTAAGGAGAAAACGTATGAAACTATTAGAAAAAGGTGTTTTCTTGAGAAAAATAATTTTTAGGATTGATTATTGAGTTTTCAGAGCAATTATTGAATTTTTAGACTGATAAACAAAATTTTTGGGAGAAAAATATGATCTTTGGGAAATTATTCAAATTTTTGGAGGAAATAATTGAATAAATGATAAAAAGAGGTATAATAGTGGTCATTTGATGGGAAATGATGAATTAGTGAATTTTTAAAATTTTAGAAAAAAAATGAGAAATTTTGGTATAAAATACATATATATAAGTATATGTATGAAATAAGAAATAAAACAAAAACAAACAATATATTGGGACGTGGGCTGACCCAGGCTTTACACATGATTTCCAAACCACTAAAGCTGGTTACTTACTGTTACAGCTGTGTAACAGAGATAGTTGGAGCAACTTTGGAAAAACTCACTCTTGAACCATTGTAGGCTCGTCTCTTAGGTAAAATCCATTATCCTACCTCCTTATCACGAGTATTCAAGTGTCCAAGTGGTAGAAACCAAAAACTGAAATGTTTAATATGTTTTATAAGCCACTATTGTTAATTGTTAGACTTACTGTTGCGACAGTGCCGACAGAAACAGTTTGAGACCAGAATCGAAACTACATTTGGGAAACCTAAAAACACCCATTCAGGCTAGAACTAGAGGCACTTTTGACCCCATAGTAGAGGTTCCAAAAAGGTATAAGGACCTGACCTTGAGCCTTTGTGAATGTCTTTTGTTATACTTGCAAATATGCCATGATTGTAAGGTGGTAGAATAGATTTCTTGTGTTCATTAAAATACAACAGAAAAATTAGTGGAGAGGAAGGCATGAAATTGGCATTACATGTTACTGATTCGAAGTATTTTTTATTAATGGATGTGTTATGATCTGTATACTACATTTAGACACAAGAAATAAACCATAGAATTGTGATTTAATGGGGGGAAAGAATACTAGGATGATAGTAGAAACTATGAACCCAAAAATTTCCTACAATCAGACTAAAAATTCAGAGATAAAATTAATTGACCAAAACTTGATAGATGGAGCTAAAATTTGATGGAGAGATCTTTAGGTATGTCTAGAATTTTTCTACCAAATTTCTAGACATTCTGATTTGTATAGGTAGGTCAATTCAAGCAAATAGTCACTGCCTGTCAAAGAGTATACGGGATCTCTACAGTCTCTGTATTTATACCTACAAACCTTAGTAAATGATGTCAAGAAATTGTGATTCAAAATTATGGCAAAACTATAGGAAGTCTAGAATAGTTTTTCAAGATTTGGCGCAAATACGATGTATGGATTGCCCGCAGAAAAATTGGGAAAATGGTTGCACAGATAGGGCCATTGGCTAATGTTGTGCCTAAGTTATGGGAATTGAGAATATTGACCCCTTTTTGGCCCAATTGACTCAATGAAGACCAGAATCGACTAGTTGGGACTCTATTGACTAGCAAGGTCAGCAAGTGATAGGTTGACTGGGGTTGACCAAGATTGACCAAGGTCAAGCAAATGGACTTAGCAACTAAAGCAAGTTGAACAAACATAGGTGGACTACTCTTGACTAGGTCAAGTTATTGATTGACCAATGATGTATAGTTAGAGTGAGCCAAGTCCCATGTTAATATTAAGAAGTTACGTCGATTTTGCAAGAGCAAGTACTAGCGGGATATGACCGGTCGCGAGAGCAGAGTCAAGAGCGGAGCATCCCTGTGAGTAGTTTGACTCAGGTGCCTTCTGTGATTTTTATTCCTTGCATAAAACTTGCACGATAAGTCATGGTCTCAGTGGTTTCATAATATTTAAATACATCTTATTGGTTTTGAGATATTTAGATGTACACGGCAGTGAGACCAAGGGCTCGAGGTCCGAGCGTGGGGTCAGGGTACATGATGAGATTTGACTCGAGGTCCGAGCGCGAGGTTAGGGCGTATGGTTAACATGCCTAGCTTCCAACCCACTCAAATGATGACACTTGAGAACCGAGCGTGGGGTTAGGGTGTTAGAGAAGCATGCCTAGCTTACGACCTGCTCAAGTGGCCAGTACACCTGACGTACGACTCACTCGAGCAATGACCATAGGTTGGGTTGTTGAGTTAACCTAGCCTGGATACGTTTTTAACTATCATGGATTTGAGTCAAATCTATCACTAGGTCTCTCTCCTCCTTGTCATAGCTAGGGGATCTACTTGTAGTTTATGCTGGATGCTCTAATGGTACCAGTGCTGGTATCACAGCATCTGACAATACTAGTGATGGTATCGGTAGCTGTACAGGCATTGGAGGCTGGACTGGAGGCTATGAAGACTGTGTCGGATACTGGTTCATCATGGCTCGATCCACTGCTCTCTGTATCATGTCTGCTAGTACATCTGGTAACACAGTAATAGCAGTGGGTACGATTGTCCCCATAACACCCTCATATCTCTAAGCTAGCTCATCATTAGTTGGCTCATCACTAGATGCCTCCCTGACCATGCCTCGACGAGGTCTACCACATCTTCTTCTTCTGGACATTATCTACAATTCAGAATTCCACTTTCAGTATCCAACAATTTATTCATATTAAGGCAGAAAATTTTAATAATTTGAAAACAATATACTGCCTTTCCACTTCAGTTTGGATCACTATGATAGTACGTGGTTCTTAATCTCAAAATCTTTTATTTAATCTCATAGATATGGATCATAAATAAAAGAAATAAAATAAACCTGCTTACACGTGAAATTCAAGCATAAAAACATCATAAACATGCAATATATATCAACTAGGTCTAAACATGCATACATTATCATGGCATGGTTTCATGGATACATGAACATGGCATATACATTAATCGAAAATTTAAATCATGAATGATGAACTAAATTTAAATATGTATGATAAACTGATATTAGAATAAGAATAAACATTCCATTAATTCAAACTAGTAAAGTAGAAGTTGAAGAAATTTCATCCACCTTAGTTGTTAGTTTGTAAAAAATTTGGCAGAGGTTCCCTTCTCCCAAACGTCTAGCACTTCAAGCACATTCAAAAACACTGAATAAAATAAACTTCTCACTTTGAAACATTCAAGAACAGAAGAGAAGTGAGAAGCGTTTGCCAAGAAGAGGCTAGAACGAGTCAAGAGGGAAGTGTCAACTCTTGCTTTCGGATGAGGAGAATGAGAACATTAGGGGGTTTATATAGATTTTCAAGAACAAGAGGACGATTTGGCTTGTTCTCACACTAGGGAATCTTTCCATGTTCAATTTAGATGTTTTGGCAAGAAGATTTTTCCCTCTCTCTCATATAACCATGGTTTTGCAAGTTGGGATTAAGGTTTCCTTAGCTTAGTGTGAGCATAGTAACGGTTTTGGCATGTGAGTGAAGATTTGATTTCTATTCTAGTTTCTTTCTCAGTTGTGAAGTCAAAAAGGTTTAGAATAATTTTCGAATTACTTAGGATGTCCCATATCAGTTTTGATTTCATGCTCATAACAGCTTTCCTAGTTAATTTCATTGCTTGGGCACCATACATGCATGCATGGGGAACAATTCATTTTTCCTTAAGTGTGCTACTAATTTGGGCGTTATGGGGATATTCAAAATTAGCAACCTTTCCTTTGGATGTCCAACATATTAGAAGGCATCTATGTAACACCTCAATCCTTGTATTCTTTCTTTACTTGGACATAACCACTGTTGTGACAATAAACTCAACCACACTAGCAAGGTCTGGCTAGTATTATATTACAAGTAACTCACACCTGACATTCATTTTCAACTATCTCATGCCTTAGTATAATTCAAGAGTGCTGAACTCAAATTTAGAAATAAATTGGAAAAATGAACAAGAGATAAAGAAATTCTAAATCTTTATTCATTCAAAATGGAAAGTACATAACTTTCCAATTAACTATTATAGCGGAATTTATCAGAACTTGGCACACATGCCTAAACAGGAACTTTCTAAAAAAAGACTATCACTATTTGCAATTTAATTTAAATTGAGTTATGTACTCTCTTTCCACTTTATTAAATTAATAAAGTTTATAAATTTCTTTTATCTCTTGTGTTATTGGCTTATTTGATTTGAGAATAATATCTAAATAATTCAAGTATAAAAATTGTTTGGTTATTTGGCAAAAACATTCGGAAAACGTAATGTCGGTATATATATCTATAATATATATACTTTAATTTGATTGAATAACACCGGTATAACAAAATAATAATTCATGTATAATGTGCATGAATAGCGGTATAATGTGAAAATCATTTTATAATAATGCATGTGTTATACAATAAATTATATACGCATGATAGAAACTTATATGTGTTAAATTATGTAACACCCACGAATTTTGTATGAATTTCAAATAAAACAAATTCATGTGACATACAAATTATCCATATACATATACCATATTATTTGTATATCATGCATAAACAATTATACATACATACATACATATTTGTATGTATGTATGTATGTATATGTATGTACACACACACACACACATATATATGTATATACATACAATTATTTATATAATTGATTACATATATAAATAATGTGACATACAAATTATCTATGTATATATATATATATATACCATGTTATATGTATATCATGTATATATATACCATATTATTTGTATATCATGCATACATATATATAAGTAATTGTATCTATAACAATTATATATATATATATATATAATTGTTATAGATACAATTACTTATTTATACATGTAATTATTTATGCATGATATACAAATAACATAATATATACATACATACATACATATATATATATATATATATATATATATATATATATATATATAGAGAGAGAGAGAGAGAGAGAGATAACTACAAGAAATCACACCTATAACAACGTGCAATGTTTGTTGTTATACCCATACTACAACATTCATAATTATGTTGTGGATCAGGGTGTTGTTAAATGGCCGACTATTTTTAACAACGGTCACGAGCCTGTTGTTATAAAGCATTGTATATCAGTCTAATAGTGAGGTTATAACAACGTTCGTGTGATGACCCATGTTTTTGGCATAGGATCGACAGATTCGACACATACGTATTTTATGTACTTTCTGAAATTTAATGATAATATATGGAATTTTTCCCAATTTTTTTTCTAATTTCAAATTAATTATTAAGAAAAATGAGAATAATATAAGGAAATGCAATTTTAAGGAGAAAACGCATGAAACTATTAGAAAAATGTGTTTTCTTGAGAAAAATGATTTTTAGGATTGATTATTGAGTTTTCGGAGCAATTATTGAATTTTTAGAATGATAAACAAAATTTTTTGGCGAAAAATATGATTTTTGAGAAATTATTCAATTTTTGGAGGAAATAATTGAATAAATGATAAAATGATGTATAATAGTGGTATTTTGTTGAAAAATGATAAATTAGTGAATTTTTAAAATGTTGGAAAAAAATGCAAAATTTTGGTATAAAATACATATATAAAAGTATATGTATGAAATAAGAAATAAAAAAAGAGTATATTAGTACCTGGGCTCACCTAGGCGTTGGGTTTGGGCTGGCCCAAGCCTCAAGTGGGCTGAGCTCCTAGCCCGCACGTGCGGTCCGAGTGCCTAATGCCCAGGCCAGGCACGTGGACTGGCCCAACTAGGCTAGCCAACCCACGCGCCCAACAAAAGAAGGTCCAACCCCTTGTTTTTGTCTTTTGTGAGGGATTATCTGAATTTTGGGCGAATTTCAACTATTTCTAGGGGATTTTTTAGCAGATTCCCTGCAAAAAACCATGGGAGCTCATGGTTTGGATCCATGGTTTGAGCCATCAACTCATAGCCTCCATTGTGAACAATAGGCATTGCCAACTAGGCAGCCAGCATTTGAGGTTGGAAGCTACCTGGATGGCCACATGTCACCCATCCTTGCCATGCAAGTCTCTCCCATGCAACAAAACTCCACCTTGAGCTCAAACCCAAAAAAATTCCAAATTTTTGTAGCCAACTTCCCTAGCTTGAGTGTTCTTCACTTCTAAGACAAATCCAGTAAGCCATAGCTTGATTTGAAGCTTGTACAACCATCTACAAAGTTCTACAAGTGGTTTGCCTAATCTTGGAGCCATCTGAAGCAGAAATTATCAAGAAAAGGTGTTGTTCATACTATTTAAACCTAGAAAAATAGAGAACTGGTGTTGGAACCTTTTTGGAGCTTTGAATCCTAAGCTGTTTTAAGCCCTTTTTGGAGGTAAAACTATCCATCCTCTTCAGTTTCATATGTATTTTAACCTCCAAGTGTTAGAGAACAAAAACTAGGGCTTTACACGTGATTTTAAAACCACTAAAGCTGGTTACTTACTCACTGTTATAGTTGTGTAATAGAAACAGCTGGAGCAACTTTGGGAAAACTCCTCTTGAACCATTCTAGGCTCATCCCTGAGGTAAAATTCATCATCCTACTTCCTCATCATGGGTATTCAAGTGTCCAAGTGGCAGAAACCAGAAACTGAAACGTTTAATATGTTTTATAAGCCACTGTTGTTAACTGTTAGACTTACTGTTGCGACAGTGCCGACAAAAATAGTTTGGGACCAGAATAGGAGCTACATTTGGGACACCTAAAGGCACCTATTTGGGCTGGAACCAGAGGCACTTTGGACCCCATTGTAGAGGTTCCAGAAAGGTATAAAGACTTGACCTTGAGCCTTTGTGAATGTGTTTTATTATACTTACAAATATGACATGATTGTAGAGTGTTAAAATAGATTTTTTGTGTTCTATAAAATACAATAGAGAAATTAGTAGAGAGATAGGCATGAAATTGGCATTGCATGTTATTGATTTGAAGTATTTTTGATTAATGGATGTGTTACGATCTATATAATGCAATTAGACGCAAGAAATAAACCATAGAATTGTGATTTAATGGGGGATAGAATGCTAAGATGGATAGTAAAAACTATGAACCGAGAAATTTCCTACAATCTAGCTGAAAATTCTGAGATGAAATTAACTAACCAAACCTTTATATATGGAGCTGAGTTTAGTGGAAAGATCCTTAGGTATGTCTAGAAGTTTCATACCAAATTTCAGGACATTCTGATATGTATAGGTAAGTTAATTCAGGCAAACAATCACTGCCTGTCACAGAGTATATGGGATCTATACAGTCTCTGTATTTATACCTAGAAACCCTAGTAAATGGTATCCAAAGACTGTGATTCAAAATTATGGGAAAACTTTAGGAAGTCTAGAATAGTTTTGCAAGATTTGGCACAAATCTGATGTATGAATTGCCTACAGAAAAATTGGGAAAATGGTTGCGCGGATAAGGCTATAGGCTAATGTTGTGCCTAAGTTATGGGAATTGGGAATATTGACCCCTTTTTGGCCCAATTAACTCCATGAAGACCAGAATCGACGAGTTGGGACTTTGTTGACTAGCTAGGTCAGCAAGTGATAAGTTGACTAGGGTTGACCACGGTCAATCAAATGGACTTAGCAATTAAGGCAAGTTGAACAAACATAGGTGGACTACTCTTAACTAGGTCAAGTTATTGATTGACCAATGATGTACAGTTAGAGTGAGCCAAGTCCTATGTTAATATTAAGAAGTTATGCCGATTTTGCAGGACCAAGTACTAGTGAGATGCGACTCGTCATGAGAGGAGCTTTAGAGCGAAGCATCCCTATGAGTGGTTTGACTCAGGTGTCTTCTATGATTTTTATTCTTTGCATAAAACTTGCATGATATGTCATAGTCTCAATGGTTTCACAAGATTTAAATACATCTGATTGATTTTGAGATATTTAGATGTACACGGTAGTGAAACCAAGGGCTCGAGGTCCGAGCGCGGGGTTAGGGCGTATGGTTAACGCGCCTAGCTTCTGACCTGCTCGAGTGACGGAACTTGGGGAGCGAGCGTGGGGTCAAGGTGTTTGAGAAGCATGCCTAGCTTATGACCTGCTCAAGTAGCCAGTATGCCTGACTTACGACCCGCTTGAGTAATGACCATAGGTTGGGTTGTTGAGTTAACCTTACCTGGATACGTTTTTAACTATCATGGATGTGAGATGCTTTATGAAATTGTTGCACTATTTATAACTGCTTTTATGCTATGTCGTGCTTTGGAATGTCATACCATCTTTACTACTCATACATACTTGCATTGTTTTGGAATACTAGTTATGAATGACATGCTGAACTTCCTACTCACTGAGCCATATTGATTATAGGCTCACTACTCTATCATCATTTCAGGTTCTACAACGGCAGACAAGGGGAAAGGCATAGTTATTACTTGACTCCCTGACGACTCTTGTTTTAGCTTCTTTTGATCTTTTTTTTTCATTTGAGGTTGGTTGTTATTGTAGCAGTCTAAATGGTCAAATATATGTATTTTAGACAAGACTAGTGTAAATAAAATGCTACTGCTTTGGTTGTTGCTTACTTTTGCTTTTAAGTGTTTTAATTATTCTAATATCATCTAATTTTATGAGATTTGGAAAGGGCTTAACAGTGGTCGGGCGAACTCGTCTTGGTGAGAGGGTTCGTCAGGCCATTGTGCTGGTCGAACTACTCTTCGCTTAGAGCAGGGGGTCCGACAAAACTTGGTATCAGAGCGCCCAGTTCCAACACAAATAAGTGGAGAACCTAGACGATATCAGAATGATCGCAAAAGTAAGCAAATCCTCGAATGAAGAAGAGAGGACTAACAATCATAAAATGTATTTGAACATAACAAGAAAACTTTAGAGTCGGGTCTATTTTGAATATATGAATAACCAACATTCTGATTTAAACTGCAAATAGATATACCACCCCGGTGAGGTACAGCACCACCTAGGTGGTGCTAACCACCACATGAACCAAGAAACCCGACACCACCACCGCTCCCTCCTGCTCAGCCAGAGTTAGACCATATACAGAGACTCGAGCCAGTTGTTAGGGCGTCTAATGAGGCTGCTCAAGCATAGACAACCTTACTGATGCAGAAGCTAGATCGACTAGAGGCTAAGAGGCAGAGAGCCGAGCCAGTAGCGCAGCCTGCTCCACCCATGGCACCGACTGCTAAGCCACCAGTTGGGCCAGTAGTAGCACCCGTAGCCCCGGCCCAGGAAAGACAGAGGGATGAGAGAGCCCATACCCTACTCCTCAAGAGTTTCATGGACCTACGTCCTATGACATTTAGGGGCGGCATCAGCTTAGAGACAGTAGAGGACTGGTTGCTCAACACGAAGAAAAACGCTGAGACTTTACGGTTATCTGAGGTCGACCAGGTTCTCTTCTCGACACATATGCTAGCGGGTGAAGCTGCTAGATGGTGCCGATCCATGAGGAGTATAGAGGGTCAGATCGCTACTTGGACCAGATTTAGGGAGTTGTTCCCAGAGGCTTACGTTCCTGAGACAGAGAGGGAACGTAAGAAGATGGAGTTTTTGAGCCTACGATAGGGGACCATGACTGTTAGAGAGTATACACATCGGTTCCTACAACTAGAGGCTTATGCTGCGGGGTTGATAGCTGAGTAGAGCGAGACGGCCGAATTCTATCGACAAGGGTTGAGGGTCAATATTAGACAGATGACTTCTACATCCAGGGCCCAGACTTTAGATGAGGTTCAGAGAGAAGCCTTTCGATACGTGATGGTCGGAATCGATGAGCGACGTGAGGTTTCTATAGTACTGAGCAGTACCCCTCAGCCACAGTCACAGCAGCAAGCCACATTGCAGACTCAACCATCACATAGTGGTAGGTTTGGAGGTTACCGAGGCCCTGGTCGTCAGCAAAGGCAAATGAAGAGGAGATATTATGAGACACGGTCGAGCAGCACTCCCAGCCAGACTGCCACCCAGGCAGTAGCACTTGCAGCCACCCCCATACAGACACAGCTACCAGCAGAGCAGTAGAGCACATTTTCAGGGGGCCGAGGCAAGGGCCTTGGTAGAGGCCGTGGGCAGGGTCAGATAGATCAGGGAGGACAGAGACCACCCCTTACACGTTATCAGTGTGGATAGGTTGGACACAAGAACACTGAGTGTCCGACTCTTATTGGTGGTCCTAGTTTATCTGCTCCGGTTATCAGAGATAAAGCATAAGCCGTCACCCAACCTGCCCGGATTCAACGAGGACCCTGGTGGAAGGTACTGTCTCGCTCTGTGATTCATCTGTTTATGTATTGATTGATGCTAGTTCTACTTTGTCCTTCATTTCTGGATGTGCTATGGATAGAATAGGACATAGACCAGTTAGGGTTTCCACTTGGTTGATGTTGAGTACTGCCGCTAGGGAGCGCATCTACCCCAACATGATCTGTGAAAGATGTGTGCTTAAGTTCGGAGACATTGAGACCGTAGTAGATTTTCAAGTGTTGGAGTTTCTTGAGTTTGATGCCATACGTGGCATGGACTGGCTGGCTGCATATCACGCATATGTCGATTGCTTCGCCAAAAGGGTTGTGTTTCAGATTCCAAGCCAACCCACTATCGTCTTCTAGGGTAGAGCTTCTAACAGGCAGACTACTCAGGGCCAATTGGTGATGCAGCATGAGATGGATACCCTAGGTGGTATGACGACCATAGATGAAGCACCTACATAGCCGTCTATTGATGAGATCCCAGTTGTCAAAGACTTCCCTAATGTAATTCCTGAGAATCTGCCCAGCTTACCCCCTGAGTGGGAGATCGACTTTATCATCGAGATCATTCCAGGGACACGACCTGTATCGATTCCTTCTTACTGCATGGCGCCTAAGGAGTTATAGGAGTTGAAGGTCCAATTGGAAGAATTGTTGAGTAAGGGTTTCATTTCTCCTAGTGTGTCACCTTAGGGTGCCTAGTATTGTTTGTGAAGAAGAAGGATGGGAGCCTCCGTTTGTGCATCGACTATAGACAATTGAAGAAGGTAACAATGAAGAACAAGTACCCTCTCCTGCGTATTGACGACTTATTTGACCAGCTTAGAGGTGTCAAGGTATTTTCGAAGATCGATTTGAGATCTGGGTACCATCAGCTGAGAGTCAAGGAGGAAAATGTGCCGAAAATTGTAATTCGCATTAGATATGGGCACTATGAGTTCTTGGTCATGTCGTTTGCTGTGACAAACGCCCCAGCGATGTTCATAGACTTGATGTAGAGAGTGTTTCGTCCCTCTCTTGACTCATTCATCGTCATCTTTATCGATGACATCCTTATTTACTCGAAGACTAGGGAGGAACACGCTAAGCACTTGAGGACCGCACTGTAGACTCTCCGAGATCACCGATTCTATGCTAAGTTTAGCAAGTGTGAGTTTTGGTTGATAGAAGCCCAATTTTTGGGCCATAGAGTAGGAGCCAGGGGCATTTTAGTTGATCCAGCTAAGGTCAAGGCTATTATAGGTTGGCCGAGACCTACCATAGTGACAGAGATCCGTAGCTTTTTGGGTTTGGCAGGTTATTACTGCAGATTTGTGCCAAACTTCTCGAGTATCGCTGCTCCCATGACAAAGCTTACCCAGAAGAACATGCCCTTTGTGTGGATAGATAAGTGTGAGGAAACATTTCTTGAGTTGAAGCGACATTTGACATCTGCCCCAGTTCTTGTGCTACCAAAACTAGGCCGTGAGTTGACAATCTATACAGATGCATGTGGTACAGGCCTTGGGTGTGTGTTGATGCAAGGAGACGGGGTTGCTTTTGCCTCGCGACAATTGAAAGTTCATGAGAGGAACTACCCCGTGCAT
>JAJIYU010014469.1:0-13219 GCA_030144865.1 Tinospora cordifolia
AATGCTATTGATGTGTAGGGGAGATCCACTGGGCTTTCGAGCTCACCCCATTTTTATTTTACAGGTACTCATGAGCCCAGCGCTCAGTGAGGATGTTGACCAGAGACTGGAAGATTTGTATAGTGAGAGAGAGTGATATTTTTGTTTAACTATCTCTCTGTTTTTGTACAGTTTTTACGATGTATATTTTGAACTTGGGCCAGAGGGCCTTATATCATATTTTTGGTATATGTACATACATGACTGTTTTTACCATTTTGATCACTGTTTTATCTTGATTGATAAACTAATAATTTTTAATTATGATACGCTATACAGTGTTCAATGATTTAGAAAGATTTGATTTGAAAGAAATGCTTCCGCTACTATTATCTTGATTTCCAGTATAAATTTGATTTTGAACATCCGGTGAATCTGATTTGAAACTAACTGCTTAGTGAAGCATGATTAAAATGATTATTTGAAATTAAAGAAATGATTTAAACCTCGTGTATAGAGGAAGAAAGATAGACTGACGACATCTGTCGCACGCCCGGGGCCTCAGTGGACCATGCGCCGAGCTTGGAGCCGCGCGACGCCCGACAATGAGGCCACAGATTGACAGACACGACGTCTGGTCTGGGGGTCGAGGTGTGACAATGCAATATAAATATAAAAAGTGAAAAATAAATAAAAAACATGAAAATACATTTAGTTATGAAAAATAAAGTTAGTAAATAAATAATTGTTCATCTAAATTAGGTCAGCATCTTAGATAGATCCAAGAGCAATGCAGATCTCGAGACAATTGCACATCTAGATAGGTAGAGATGACTTCCAAATTTTAAATTATTATTTCAATTTTAATAAATCATACATGTGTGTATTGATAACATAATTGAATGACTTAAATGAGAGAATTATAAATCTTACGAAGTATACGTTCTTTTTATTGTTAATCACGTGAAATTGAATGGTTGAAATGTTACAAAACTTATTTTGAAAGTTAATGCATATAGATTAATTTGTGTTATGAAGTTCACTAAGAAAAGATTAATAAAGATCTTAACCATATACTAGGGTAATGATCAGCCATTAGGTGTCATCGTGGGTGTCCCTAACCCAGACTTGGCTTTGGCCATTTATTTAATTCTTGAAATTTGATCCTGTTATCACGACAATGATAGGGATGAAATAGGGAGAATCATAGAGGACCTCACTCCCTAGATAGGGGCCTAAACAGGTAACCAGGCTTATTATGTTACCTCTTGATGGTATCCCAGACCACAAGGGGACACCAAGGAGGAATCCTTTCGATCTTAATGATAACTTAAAATAACCTATTGTTTGAAACACTTAATGTTTGAAAGTGTGTAACATATATTTTTGTTTAGTTTATAAAATGGTTAAAATATTTGGTTCAATACACTAGCCTCTTTGAGCTCACCTCACTTCTAATGTTTTAGATCAACAGTAGCATGGAGCAACTGAAGACATCTTCATAGCCAATGTTTAGTTTTAGTAATGGTTTTAGTTTTGTTGGGCATGGTGGTTGTATAGATTCATAGTCATTTCTATTTTGTAAGTTGATTAAAAAGAGTCCATGAGGCTCAAACGGTATTTGGTTTTATTAAAATATAAGAGAATTATTTCAATGATGATTAGACTTAATAGTTGAATTTTCCATGATATCATATTTAGATGTTATGTGGTTATTTGTGTCTATTGGCTTTGTTTTCTTAGAGATTATGATATAGGAACTAGAAAGAGAGTTAGTAATGTTCTATCCCTCAAATAACCCTAATGTCATAGCCCATTCCATCGGGCCCCCAAAACCTAGCCGAAGCACTAACTGGTCTCCAGTAGAGACTCACAAGGTACTATCCCCTCCCTTTTGGGCTTTATTTCGCCTCTGCAGAGATTTAAACCAAGGACCTAGGGCATAAGTACCTTGTTCATTCCTCATCCCCTTGGGGTTTGTAATCTTAATAATATGCTGTCGATGTTTCTTCATGTGTGTAATCTGTGACGATTCCACTTCAAACTCTGAATTATAACCCTTATTTGGTATCAGAGCCAACACTGTTAATCCTCGCCTAAAGTTACTGTTTATTACTATTCACCATAACTATTCATGTTAAGTGCAGTTGGTCACGTTGATCGTTGCCCTTGTACTCTATGTTTCTGGACGTTTATTTATTGTACCCAAGTGTTTTGTAATCTCACAGACATTGAGATTTCCAGTATCTGGGACACACATTGTCAACATCTCCTCACTGTTTCTCCAACATCCTCTACTTCATATTACACCTCTTCACTTGGTTCATCTCCCATTAGTCCTTTATCCCCAAGTCACTAGGACCAATAAGCACGGCGATACTTAACCACTTAAGTAAGTCTTGCCTGAAAATCAGTGAACTTGTTTCTATTTACTTAGTCCTATAGCAAGTCGTCCTCCTACTGTCATGGTGATCTAGCCATGCTAGCCGTAGGAAGGTGTTTGAAGGCATCCCTCGCACTCAGAAGAAGATTCTTACTTATCTAATAAGACCTTGTAATATGGAAAGTCATGATCCTTCCATCCCTTCTCCTCTAGAAGCTTCTTGCACTGCAGCCAAGGTAGATGGTTTATATGAAATCGAATGCTTGCCTGATTCAATGGAGTTCTCCCTCTTACAGAGCTTGTTCCCATCTTAACCCAGAATGTTTATTCTCTCCCTTCTACTTGTTTCCAAAAGAAACTGACAAAATTGTTTAGAAGACAAACACCTCAAAGTCCTGTTAAAGAGTATGTCTAGATTTCCAATTTCAATGAGCACCAGATCCCCAAAGATCAAGCCGAACAATTTTTTCTTGTCACATTACCCACTTCCCTTTTACCTCAATGGCAGAAAGATGGCTACAATCATCTACACTATGCACAATTCAAATGTCCATCACTTTCCATGGCCGAAAGTTTACAGAAGTTATTTCTCAAATTGTTCTTCTTGATTGTTCCACACTACAAGAAATTGATGATATAACAATGTCAATTCCACAACGTATATCAACGACCATTCTAATAGAAGGCGTACAACAACGTTCATAAAATATCTGTTGTAAAATCGCTTATGTAAAATGTGTACAACAACGTTTACCATGGGAACGTTGTTGAAAAGGTCATTACAATGAGCAGACGAACGTTGTTTTATGTTATTACAACAATGGTAGTTGCTCGTTGTCAAATGATATCTTCTACAATGTTGTTAGTCAACTGTTATTAAAAGAACGTAAGTTATTACAACATTCATTCGTGACCGTTGTCTATAGTCGTCTATAACAACGTTTTATTTGATTGTTATAAACGGATTAAGTTATATATATACATACATTACTCATATGTTATTACTATATAATACTACTAATGCGTGAATAATGGTATAACCCGTGAATGGTGGTATAATGTAGACATAATGATCGAATAATGTGTGTATAAAGATGTAGGGATAACGATAGAAATATGCGTGAATAATGGTATAACATGTGAATAGTGGTATAATGTAGGTATAACGCTAGAATAATGTACATATAAAAATGTAGGGATATTGATCGAATATTGCGTGAATAATATATATGGTATACATAACATGTGAAATGTGATATAATGTAGGAATAAGTATTGAATAATACACATATAAAAATCTAGCGATAACAATCGAATAATTAATTCGTGAATGATGGTATATATAGAACCAGTAAAATGTAGTATAATATAGGGATAAATATCGAATAATGCATGTAGAAAAATCTAGTGATAATGATCGAATAATGCATTAATAATGGTATAAATAACCAGTGAAATGTTGTATAATGTAGGGATAAAGATTGAATAATGCCCGTATAAAAATCTAGCAATAATGATCGAATAATGCGTGAATAATGGTATATATAACCCATGAAATGTGGTATAATACCGGGATAAAAATAGAATAATGCGCATATAAACATATAGTGATAACGATCGAATAATGCGTGTATGATATATATAACCCGTAAAATGTAGTATAATATAGGGATAAAGATCAAATAATGTTTATATAAAAATCTAGCTATAATGATCGAATAATGCGTGAATAATTGTATAAATAACCCGTGAAATGTGGTATAATATAGGCATAAAGATCGAATAAAATTAATATAATAACTCATGAATAATAACTCGTGAAATGTAGTATAATGCATGAATAATTGTATGAATAACCCATGAATTGATCACTTGTATCATTTTCGAATAAAATCAGTATAATAAAGTTCACATATGAATAACATTATTCATAGATGAGTCAAAAATAAAACAATTTGTCCCAGAAGACAAAATAAAATGACAAAATTCAAATGAAAAATAGTTGAGATTGTTATAAATGAACCATAATCTGGTTCAAATGATACATATATGAAATATCAAAAATGGTATTACACATTGTCATTGAAAAATTATGATGCAAGATATGACAGGCTAGTTTCTTCCATTCTTTACTTCTTTAAGACCCACTATGATTGGATCCTACTATCAACATTGAATCGACCTGATCTTTCATCGTCACTCTTGGTGTCTTCATTCTGCTTCATTCTACCATGCAAGTACAGATTAAGAGTCACCCTTTTCCTGTAGCTCACCACATCAAAATTAGGTGAAATTTCTTTTTCGGTGGCAAAACATTCAACAAAATAAAACATGAACATTCCATAGTTACACTCATCTTGCTTTGGTAGATCATTAACCATTTGCACCTTGAATGGCTCTTTCTGAAGTCTATCCTTTTTGTCAACTTTTGATTTGTAAAATCCAATCATCTCGAAATAAAAAGGAAGAATGGTAGAATAAGCTTGAACTGCCTCCATTAACGCAGCATCAACAGTAGGAGTATGTAGGGAATTGTAAACTTATATGCAACCCTCCTGAATGCTGATGCAACCTAATATCCAGTGGAACGCAGCCACAACATTAATAGGGAAAATGATGTAGTCAACATCAGACCACGGAATGTTGCAGTACATGTAGTGCCCTAGCATATACTCCATAATTACCATCTCATCGCCTAACACAGATGCATCCTTCTCTTTTTCGAATCTAATATAAACAGACTGCAACTTTTTATTGAAAAAGTTGTCTGTTGTTGTACACTTAATCTTAATCGATTCGTCATACTTGCTTTTCTTGCACAAGTAATAGAACATCATAGCTACATGCTACCAATACAAAATTTCTAAATTACAATAAAAGATTTGGGTCATGAATAAAAATTGCATAAACATGAAACATTCAAAACATAATAAGTATGTTATTTGTATAATATCTCATTATACTGATATAATAAACATAACAGAGTTTAAGAACACGTGACATAGATGTTATTGGTATCACATCAGTACAATATGTATAGAAAACAACATAACATAGTTTAAGGACATGGAATATATTGGTGAAATTGGTATCATATCAGTATAATATGTGTATACAGACATTTCAAAGTGTCCAAAAACCTATATTTTGGTATCATGTTGGTATATTATAAGTATAATATCTGTAAGCAATAATATCAAGTGCAAAAAATTAAACTTACAGAGGAGGAGATAGGCTAACCTGGGGTGATCAATGTGTAAAACCATTCCTTATCAGTGATATCATATATTGATAAATCAAAAGTTGGATTCAGATTGTTCTCACGATCATGGTATACTTTATTTGACCTAAATAACGTGACAGATGTTAATATCAATGTATTATAAATAACAACAATATTCAAAATGCAAGCTTGATCTTTAAGAAAACTTACTTCGAGCGCTTCAGTCGACCCTTTTGAATCCACTCATCAAACTTAGCTACAACACTGTCGTCTATATCTTCAAGCAGAAAGATGTCTAAGGGGGATAGTCGTCCCTTCACAATCTCTATAGCGGGACACCTCCCCCTTTTATTAACTATAGGAGGTGGAAGAAGTGAAGTGTGCTCTTCAGTAGAGACAGCTGAAGTCGCAACATTGACGGCCGACTCAACAATTTCATCAATCGTGGTTTCTCTTTCACATTCAACAGGTGCATGATATTTCGATTCATCTTTGTCAGCAACCTAGTTCAGTGAAATGAAACGAGAAATGTCCTAATAGCAAATAAATTACGGACAATTAGATTCATAAAAACTACAAAAGCATAATCTTGAATTAATAAAAGAACTGTATTCATGATCTTGCAAGGATTGATAATTTTTTCTTCCTTCTCTCATCTTCACTTATTGTTGAGTCAGTGTTTAACATGAAAATGTACAATATTAATGGATAATGAAAATAAATCTAAATAAAAAATTACAACTCAAATAAAGTGTTGAAATTAGCTTTCTCTTTTGTTGTTATCACTAACAATCTCTTGCAATGCTGTCAAACTCTAGCATGCAGCTTCGACATTAGTGCATTTTTTCCCTACTAGCAAATTCTTCTTTATTGTCTTCTATTTTATTTACATCATCTTTCTACATGAGAAATGAAAAATTTAGTGAGCCAAATGAATGTATGTAGTTGGTATAACATCAATATAAACAAGCAAATAGTAGATAACAGCAAGCATACAGTTTATAATATATTATACTCATGGTATAATATAGGTATACTACTAACATATCATTTCTATACTGCAATGAAGGTCTTAAAAAATTTATTGGTTTTGAAGCTTGGAACATTTACCTTCTGCAATAGGGATTTCAGATAATTAAACTTTTCAAAAATCTTATCAAAACCCTCTTTCAACATTATTTTGATCTCGTTACAACAATCGCACTGCCTTCCAAGTATACTCATGGTTGCGGTAGACTTATTTACAAGAATGTTACTGCCAATAGATTTATTTATAGGAGGCAGCAAAAGAAATTTTGGGGAATCAACGAAATCATCGTAATTTGGAAATTGATGTTGGCCCCTATTTTGTTTTGCAATCAAGCCATCCATATATTGCTACAGTAGCTCATTGGGGCTTGTTACAAAACTTTTGAACTAAAAATAGACAAATATGAGATCATAAGAAATTTGACAACAAAGAATAATTCAATTGTAATATAAAAGTTGTGTATAATATATGATCAAATACATGAAAAATTACCTTATTAACAGATAAATTGTTCAGCACCTTCTCCATGCTCTTGAAATTGGTCGTGTTAATACAAGTCCAGTTTAGTATACAAGGAAATCCATTGATATGTCGATTGGCAAACGAACCATCAGTATCAACAAAACAATCATAAAGCCAAACTTGTAATGCCATTGGGAACCCAAGAAGCCTATACATAATCAGGTATTTGCCCCTCCCAGCTTCCAGTCGGATTGCATTCACTACAAAATTACCCTTCATGGATCCTATTGTCATGTCAAAAAGAGCCCTACCCCAAGGATAATCCATATATTCACCAGTTTGTACAAGTTCAAAATCAACTTCATTAACCAACTTTTCCAGTTTATTAGGAAATAAAAAACAATTAATGGAAAACAAAACTGCAATCTTCGCAACATCATCATCATTCTCCCATACCCAATTTGTAAATGCGTCAACTATACACTTCTTATTTATTTTTTCCACTCCCTTAAAGTACTTATCCTTCAAAATTTTACCCTCAAAACCAGTTGTAATGTTTCTGATTTTTTTGGTGCATTTAAAACTCATTATCATTGCAACTTCAACTATGGAGAATTTCGCAATAATGTTATTGAAATTAAAGACCATAATAGACTCGTCTTCTTGAACAACCTCTCTCAACAATATGTTATGAAAAATTTGAGGTTGCCAAAACAACCGCTTCATATCAAGAAAGTGTCTAAAGCAAGTCTCTTGGAACTTGAGCAGCTGGTAATCTGTTAAAGTAGAAATCAACATGTTGCATGCGTTCAAGTTAGTCAGACACCCAACCTTGGTTGAGTATCTATCTTCAAGCTTAAAAATATATTGATATTGTTGTAGGTGTATAATACTAGAATAACTTGTTAAAAAGTGTATAATAACAAAATAAAAAGGTTTATAATATCAGAATAATCATTCCAATGAATATAACATCATTATACATCTTTATATCAGAATAAACATTATAATAGTATAGCATCATTATACTCTATTATGTAATAAACAGTCTATAAATGCTATAGTATAATATCGTAGTTCAAAGAAAGTTGAACAGACCACACAAACATTCACTATCACATTCAGACAAATACGAATACAAGATTCAGAAGAGTGTGATGTACCTAGTTCTCAGCATATTTATGGTTGTCCTGTTAATAGAGGATGAACACTCGTTCTTCATTGTAACAGTGGAAATCGCAAGTAAATGAATAACTAAATCAAAAATTGAATCGAAGAAGACAGAGAGATTAGGGCACAAAAATGGAAACAACCTGAATCAAAAATTGAATCGCAAGGAAGTGATTTGCGCGCATATATATATATATATATATCTGTGTGTGTGTGTGTGTGTGTGTGTGTGTGTAATTTAATTTTGACTAAATAATGCAGGTATAACAAAAGAATAATTCATGTATAATGTGCATGAATAGAGGTATAATGTGAGAATAATTTAATAATAACGCGGGGATAAACGAATAATGCGCTCATATATATATATATATATATATATATATATGTACCTTATTTATGACTAACTAATGCAAGTATAACAAACGAATAATTCATGTATAATGCATGTGAATAGCGGTATAATGTGATCATAATTTCATAATAATGTGAGGATAAACGAATAATGCGCGCGCACACACACAGATATATATATATATATATATATACCTTATTTATAACTGACTAATACAAGTATAATAAATGAATCATTCATGTATAATGCGTGTGAATAGCGATATAATGTGAGCATAATTTCATAATAATGCAGGGATAAACAAATAATGCTGTAATACCCCAATTTTCAACCGGACCTCAGTTAACGTGTTACCTCACGTGTAGATCGTCGCCCGTTGAAAATCAAGGTGTTACTTAAGTTCCTCATCTATCAAAATCTTTTCTTCAAATTAAGCTCATAAAATTTTCTTCTCAAGTCAAAGTCTCGATGGATATTTTTGTACAAAACAAACGATCAAATTTATCTTTCAGTACATTCACCGAATTTAGCAATACAAATCATAAACAGTGTAACGGATATACTTTAAAGCTTGAAATCAAAACAAAAATATTAATATTAAAATATCGCTTACAAATCTGATTAACTGAATTTAAAATCAAATAAATACATAAAAGTCATTTCAGAAGCATTAAACAAAAGACCATTTATCCCGAACTACCTCTCCAATAAGGTGTTTAATTAAAGTACAAGTCTTCAGATGTAAGTTACCATACTCTACGTCATTGTGTACCTAAAAAATAAAGTGGGAGTGAGCTCGAAATCTCAGTGGATCGATCCTACATATCACATGCATTATATAGACCCAATCTAGAACATTACAAACACTTTAAAACATTAGGCGTTCAAACATTCATTTGTTTTAGTTAGAGTCTAAGATCGGAAGAGGGTTGAGATGCCTCTCAGTATTCCCTATGATCTAAATCAACACAAATCCTAGGTAATGCCTAAGGCCGGTTACCTATCAGAGTCACAATCTAAGGGAGTGTACTTACTGCACCTCGTACTGTCTCCCAAAGACTTCGAGCTGTCACAGTCAGCTCCGGTTGGGAATATCTACGATGCGCCTTGTGGCTCGACAATCTCAAGAAGTGACATATAGGAGATGTCACCTCGATCCACCTCGGGCTCATCAATTGCATCGTTACATGGATTCTTAATAAACCATCGTCTTATTTTAGTTTTACCAACAGTCTTCAATCACTTCAAACATCACACAATACACTAGAAAAATAATTCAAACTACGCATGCAAGTTACATGATAAGATGCACGAGTAAACAATAAGATTTAGATGCATTTGCTCCTAATCATGCATGTCATATTTGCATAAATCTGAATGCAAGATCATGTCATGAACTAATTACGCATGGATTAAATAATTCATCATACGTCACACATCATTCACATAGACCAAACAATTTCTATCAATTTCCTACTAAAATTCTACTGAATTAGAACTATTCAATCAAATGCTTTGAATCTTAATCCATATAATACATATGAGCAAGGAAGTCACGCCCACCTGATTTTGTCGACTTTCAGGGCTCCTTGCTTTCCTTCAAGATCCTCGATACGCTAAATATATAAATCTGAAATTTAACACTTAATAGAATTACTCTTAAGCTTAAATAATTTCTAAGATAATTATGGAGTTCAAACATTACTTTCAACTAATTTAAGGTTATTCTAAAATTCTAAAATTTTATATATTCTAATTAAGTAGTTTATGTGTCTTCTAAATTTCCTTAATTTAAAATTTCAACTTTAATAATTTACTTGCAAGCTTTTATCGTATAATTAGAGTTCTAATAACTTAATCGTTGTAATTTAAATAATTTATTAACGTCATTATTAATTTATTTACGAACAAAATTAAACTTCTAGACGTTCCAAGTTTAGTTTCCAAGGCCTAAATTTTATTCTTTTCTTATAAAAGATTATAAACTCCTAAAGTTTTATTTTTCATGTTTTTAACTAACTAAGATAATTAAAATTTTCAAATCTTCAATATTATTCTTCATCTGTTGTATAAAAATCATTCCTAATTAGATCAAGATTCTACTCATAGAATCTTCTAAATTAGGTTTCTAAGATTATTAAATTTTCCTTTCGAATTTTCTAAATGTTTAAAATAAGTTAAATTATTTTAATAATTTATTCTAAACTATCTTTATCTCAAGACCACAAATAAATAACATTATATTAAATTTTTAATACCTTCAAGAGGGGAATCTAAAACTAGGTCGATCATCGCCGTCTTCGTGCGAATGACGTCCAACGATAAACTCCCATAGCAAATGCATTGTTACCACTTTCGTTCTTCATCCAACAGTAGCAGCAAAACATCTCAACGGCGCTCCATCAGAAAACACACACATGTATCTTCACCGCTAGCACAACCGCCCAACATCTTCCGATCATCTTCATTTTCACAAACTAGCAACCCCAACCGAATTTCATTTTCCCACCTATCCATCTTAATTGGTCTATTAATCTCACAAAATCCACTTCACAATTCACGGTCCACGCCCACACATCAGTCATCCGTTTCCATTTTCACTTCTGTCATCTCGGTCTAGAACAGAGCAATCCAAATTGTTCTGTTCTTTGTTCCTCTTTTTTGCTCAACTTTCGTTCATGATTCTACAACAGTCATTCGGAGTAGCTGCGGCCATGGTCTTCTCCTTCACACCAAGCACGCAGCAAAATTTCTGCCTCTCTGTTCTTGTTTTCCCATCACGATTCTGCAATAACGACTCCGAGCAGTTGCTGCAACCTGGAGTGGCAGCAACAACAGAGTATTATAACTTTATTTTCCTTCCTTCCGTCTCTTCTTCTCACCAACCTTCACCAATCCCACCAAACCAGTAACACTGCCAAAACCAACCCATTGTTGTTCTTCTTTCTTTCCTTCCTCTTCGGTTAGATTCTTCTCGACCTTTGTTCATGGTTCCTCACCTCCCAAAACATAGCACTAGCCTGTTCCTTCTCCATTTCAGTTTAGCAGCAACTTCCTAGTTCCCATCTCCTTCGTCTTCATCGCTCCACTAGCCCCCTGGCATCAACAGCGGCAGCAGCTGCAATGACCAGCAGCAACAACCGACCAACCAAGCTCTGTTTCTACTTCTCGTCTCAGCTCAAAGCACCAATCACACACACACACCAGGAGCCTCCCATGACTGGCAACGTCAATGTCCAGCAGCAGCAGCCGGCAAAACCAGCAAAACTGGTTTCTTCCTTCTTCTGCTCGTGCCACGACGACCTAAGCACCAGCCTTCAACCAGCTCCTCATCCTCACTCCCCTGTTCCACCTCTTCACGCAGCGACAACTGCCAAACCAGCAGCTTCGTGCTGTCTTCCTTCTCCTCCTCTATTTGTGACTCCCGGCCAGTAGCACCGCATCATGGCTCCGTGGCAACGGCTCAGAGCAGCAGCAACGGAGCTCCCTTCTCTGATTTCCTCTTCACACTTTCGTCTTCCTTCATACAATTAATACTGAGCACCATTAGCCGGGCTGGTCTCCTTCTTCTCCTGTTCGTGCAACTCAAAGCAGCAGCATGAATTCTTCTTCTTCTTCAACTTAGTCATGCTATTTCAACACTGCATTGGCTTCTTCCTCAATCTTCTCCCGTCCAGACAATTCGAGACCCATTTGGCCCTCCTCTTCGTTTGCAACTCACCGCCCCATTTATTCCACTAATTTCCATTACCACTCATATATACTTAGCCTTTAATTTTAATTAACTAATCAAAATTTAAATCTATACCTATCATTTATTCATTAGTTGTAACTTAATATGTACCAGTCATTTTGTTTAACTAATTTAATTTATTTAATTTCCACACATTTATTTACTTTTATTTTGTACATACATGTATATATATATATATATATATATATGTTTCATTGATTTAATAAATTTATCCTAGCTAATTAGAATTTGAATTTAATTACTCTCCCACACACTCTTTAATATTTATTTATTTTATCCACTAGTTACATTGTGCACATATACCTCGAGATTGCTTCCTAATTTGTATAGTACTTCGTTCCTACTACCTCGTAGGTTATTTAGAATAGCTCAAGAAAAAAAAAGAGACTGAGGCTGCCAAGAAAGAGGTAGAGAGAAAGAAAGAAATAGTATTCTTGTTCTTGCTGAGATCAATTAAATGAGGGAGAAAGGGGTTTGTATAGGGTCTTTTGGAGGTGAATTTGTGAACTTTTGGCATTTTTAAAATACAATTTTTTCATTTATTCATACTTGTGGCAGCCAAAGGTCTTAAGTTTGAAATTAATGTTTTTTTAGGATTTTTAGGGCTTTTTGATAATTTTTAGAGTTTTTTTTTCTATTTTTTCGTATTTTTCAGCGCAAAAAGGACTTTTTTATTCGCGCGCATGTGCACGTGTGCGCAACCTCATTTCCGCCCAAATTTGAGACTGTGAATTCTGGTGGTTTGTTTTTTTCTTGTTTGTATATAGTTGTTACATATGCATTGACTCAATATATATATATAACAATACACATATTCTATACACACTAATCAATTAATATACATATCAATTAATATATATATA
>JAJIYU010014470.1:0-13245 GCA_030144865.1 Tinospora cordifolia
TATATTTAAATATATACATATATGTGTTTTAAACTCAAATTTCGATTATTACGTCACTGAAATTTTTGGTATTACAATTATGACATCATTAAAATTTCAGGTATTACAGTATTTCTCTAAAATTATGTAAAATATTTTAGTAAGACTTAATATAACCAAGTATAATCTATAATAAATTTAAATGCATAAAAAGGTAGCTTACCTAGTAAAATGACATCACTTGCTCACCAATGGGCATTCATTTTATTTATTAATTATTTACTTTTTTACCAAAACCTGTATGTAAGAACTAAGGGATATATAATGAGTCTTACATTTAACACATACACACAACTAAAGGAACAACTGACTGGCAAGAATGATGAGATGCGTTTACGTGAACTAGAAGAAAATAGGATCTCTGCTAAACACCATTCAACAATTGTAAGGGCAACCGCAACGCTGTATAAAGACAGTTGAGATGGCACTCAATGGAGCGTCACCTCAGCGCTTCGGGCATTGAGCGCTCAGTAACACCCAGATTAGTTTTTTTTATTTTAAAATTTTTTTTTATAATGATGTGACAACAAATCATAGGTTCGATGCAGACCGAGTGTATGGACATTGCTAATGCTCTAATATTGCTATCATCTATATTACTTCTCCCATAGAATTATTATGAAACCCTTCCCACACTATTATCCTACATAGAAGGACTTCTAGTCGTTGCACAAAGCAAAAACCATTTGGTTGAATCCAACTGTTGTGGCAAAGCTCCGCGAGAAGGTTGCAGTTGATCATCATTTTTACATGAACAAATATATTTCTAGGAGAATTTTAAGCTTTTAAATTAGAGATAAAATATAGACTTGGAACTGCTTTAGCTTTTTAGCATATGCCTTTCCATTTATAAGCTCAATTTTTAAATTGAGGCTTTGTTTGTTTTAGGTTATACTTTAAAAAATAATTTTAATCATGTTTGGTGTAGTTTATAGAAAAGTAAATATTTTTTTTTATTGATGGTAATGTGATAACTTTAACATCATCTAAATATAAGAAATTATTAAAAGCTGGTCCATAGCTTATTATATCAAAAGTGATTATTTTATCAGTTTGATAACAAAAATTATTTTTACAAAAAATTTAAACCTTAACACCACACTTTTTAATTTATAACAAACAAGCCCAGTAACTTTGTAACCCCATACAAGTTGACAAGAATTGTAACTTTGTAACCCCATACAAGTTGACAAGAATTGTAAATTTTCATCTGAATGCTTTAAACCCAAGACCCCTTTCAACCTTCCTTCATGATTTTACCAACCTTTGCTTACCTCTAGGGCCCGTTTGGTACACATGATGAGATATGATTATTTTAGTGGGATAGGATAGGGTGAGATATAAAAATTTTAAAAAAATAAAAGTAAAAAAATTTTTTTTTTGGGGTGGGATAACTCAAACCCACCCAAAAGGGTGGGTTTGAGTTATCCCACCAACATGGGATTAAAAAGTGGGCCCAGACAAAAAATTGTTCTATCCTGTGTTGTTTCAAATACCGGATTAGGACAATTTTTTGTCTTATCTTACTCCAATCCTATAAAACAAACGGGCCCATAAGGTTTGACATATTGTCCGAGCTTGCCTTGAGGCAAGACCGAAAGGGCATCGCCATAGGTTCCGTCATTCTTTGGGTTTATTTTTTGAGGCATATATATATATATATATAATAAAAATTAAAAATTATTTATTGATAAGTTGGTTTAAGGCCCCACTTATAATTTTGCCTAAACCCCCCCAAAAACATTAGACCTATAAACTTATAGAAAAATCTTTTATGAATATTAAATACTAACGCCATTTGCCATTAAATAAATATATTTTTTTTCGAAGGTTGCAAAATACACGCCAAGGTCACATGCTACATTAGTACCGCATAATCTTAAGTAATTTATGAGAGAGGTGTTAGTCGATTGTTGCTGCTATCGTAGAGCGCCGCGGTCTCGGCCTCCAACAGAAGCGGAAAGGACGATGGCACGAAACGTCTCCTTTGTAACTGCTTCTCAGCTTCTCTCTATCGAGCGTCGACCCAACGTGGCCATCGTTGACGTCAGGTTTTTCATTTTCAGTTTTCATTTTTCGTTTCGAATTCGTTTTCTCCCTGTGTTTAGTTTACTATTCTGGATGCAATCTTTTGTTTTTTTTTTAACTTCGTGTTCTCAGATCTCTGAATAATGGACGGATTTCAGGGACGACGAGAGAAACTACGATGCTCATATAGCTGGGTCTCTTCACTACGCCAGTGGTACCTTTCTGGATAAAATCCCCAATCTCATTCAAGAGGTCAAGGGCAAAGATACCCTCGTTTTCCACTGTGCACTAAGCCAGGTTAGCTACAAATCTCGTCCATGTAATTCTTTGCTTTTTCTTTTGTCAAATTTGCAACTTTGGTGGGCTCATTTGAATCAGACGTAATTCGGTTGAAATTGAAGAGTAATGATTTTGTTGAATCTGAATTTTTTCTTGATGTCTGTTTGATAGACTAAGTTACGTTATTGTTCTTGGTCCCCTAAAAACTGTTACTTTACCGTTGACGTTATTTATTGATCTGGAATAGATTGTGGTGTCTGTATATAGGAGAATTGGCGTAATAGACAATGGATTTAGGGAACAGGAGCACTTGAATGCATATCTTACGTGCTGAAGGATTGATTAGAGGTGTTTTGATGGTTATGATCACATCTGCCGTTCTTCTTATGTAAGTCGGGAGTGCTAGATTCGCAATGTTCATGACATTGAGTTGCAACCCTGATTAATCTATTTTCATTCTTTATTCTTGATCTGATTAGCGGGAGTACTAGATTCGCAATGTTCATGACGTTGAGTTGCAACCCTGATTAATCTATTTTCATTCTTTATTCTTGATCTAATTAGATTCTATAGTTTTGAAAAAGATGGAAATGGATTGTATCCTTTGTTAAGTTCTTTGAGATAATGATTGTTTGTTGTTTCTACTGATGCCGTCATTGAAAAAAGAAAGAAATTCATTGTTCATCCTTGCTTGCAGTTCATCAATCAGATTGAACTAAAATGAGATGGAAGTGGTTGAAAGCCAGTGGATTTGCTGGCCCATGAATCTGACTTTAGTTCTCAAGCTTATCTTATTGTTATTTCTGTTAGACTTAGTTCTATTTGAGTTGAGTTGGATAGTAATTTTTTGGGGACAAATTTCATTTGTAAATGTCACAGCACGGAGATACTAGTAAATAAAAAAGTTCACTGTTTTTTGAGCTTGGTTGGTTTCAGAATTTGTCATTTTTATTGTTTCAAAAACACAAAAAAAGAAGTTGTTGTTGTTTGTCAAGCCAAAACACGTAGACTGTATGTTATCTTAATCTTTCACTAATCAATGGGGTTTGATGATCTAATCAACCCATGGGCAAAAATTTTAACTCACTTGTACTTTCAACCATTTGGAATGTCTAAAACCTATTGTTCATGTTGTTGAGGTTGCAATTTTTATGCAGTGGATAAGATTTATATGAGTTATCTTCTTCCATCTCCAATACGTTAGTTTAGATTACACAGTTGATTGATAGTGTTCAATTTTCAATCTACGTTTACAACTGGAAATAGGATAAAAAGAAAAAAGTCGTGTAAGAGCATTATGAAGCTAGTGCTATAGTCTTATACATATGTTGTTTATGACTGCAACATTCATGTATGCCACATCCAGACTGTGTTGGAAAACATTTTCTATGTAAGTAGGAATCTTCAGCTTCACAATCGTTATGCTAGAAATAGACAAATTTTAGAACATGTTTATGTCATAGTTCAAGACTTTTTTTTTTTCCCTTTCAAATTCCAATAACACCATGACAACATTTGCAGAATGGTATTTCATTTTGAGTTGGCATAGGAAAACTTGCCAGGCATTTAACATACAGTAGTAAGACTCTCTTGAACTCAAGGAATATTCCACTGCCTTCAGCATGTGGAGGAGGCTTATTGCTGACTCATTCCCCAACAGTATCCTTGGGGGAGAAAGGAGCATGTAGGATTGTCTTTTTTGCCTCACTCTGGTGTATCTTTCTGGAATGAAATATTAGGATCTTCCTTGACACTGCTAAAAATGTGATTCAGCTTTATGAGGAGTTAAAATTAAAGGCTAGTTCATGGATTTATACATCTTCCTTAGCATAAGGGTTTTCAATTTCCAATCGTCTCCTTAGTTGGTGTTAACTGTATGCACGTGACCACTGCTCACATCTATTAAATGGCTGGGGAAGTATTGTGTTATCTTGCTCTGCTTAAGTGCGTCACCACTGGTAATTTCTGGTTTACATTCCTATGACAATTCTTTAAAAGGGACTGTATGCTCCTCATCTTGTTAAGGCTTGGGTTTAAAGGTTTAGGGTTTAGTGATTAAAATCTAGGGTCTAGGGTCATTTATTTCAAAGTCCTCTCTTTTCTTCTTTTGCCATATTTCTAAGTACGTTATTGACATAAACTTTGCTTCCTCCACATCCCTTTATCAAGGGTAAGTTGACATTTACATGACAAGTGGTTATATATTGTTCTTAATTAGGTGTTTCACTCCACGTGTCATTATCATAAATTGTTCTGTGGGTTGTACCAGATGTTATATTGGTGACGCTCTCTCGCTCTCTTTTTACAAATCTTTTGGCCTGATGTAACGGTGGATGCTTTTACAGGTGCGTGGCCCATCTTGTGCACGCAAACTTGTTAATTATCTTGCTGAGATGAAGGACGATGCTGGTATTCAGAATGTAATGGTATTGGAACAAGGCTTTAATGGGTGGGAAGATTCTGGTAGACCTGTTTGTCGCTGCACTGACATCCCTTGCAAGGGTAACAACTCATAGAACCTGATCTCATTGAATCCTATGCATAAATCACTCCGTAAGACTATCAAAAATCAATCCATAATATGTTGGGACCTGTTGTTTCAAGTTTCTGTGGTACGAAGTCAATATGTTCACATTTCTAATGATGGCATGTACTGATATTATCAAGTAATTTCTGATGATATCAATGGAAAAACACTATTAAGATGAAGAAAAATGTGTCTTTTACACTTAATTTTCAAGGTCCTTTAATGACAATGGCCATGATGACAATACTAATTTTTTTTCAGTGGGTCTTTTCATAATTTATTTGGGTCTGTTTTTTGTGTACATTAAGGCTAATCATCATTCCAACTATTTTAGGGTGCAAATAGAGGGATCTTTCAACATATTTTTTTTTTAATACTCAAAAGTCTGAACTCAAGAGTTCTAATAAAAAATTAGAAGTTATATTTATTCAACGCAGCTTTTATTAGTCAATACTTAATAATATTTATAGAATCTTACAAAATTATACCTTTTTAAGATTTCTTTCTTTATTTCGAAGAGGTAGATTAAAATAAATAAATAAATAAAAGACGAAAGAGGAGAAGAAATTGATAAATTCCATTTTTACCTTTTAACTCAATAATAAAAATTTCTTTAATCAACTGTATTTATCTCGAAACGAAGAAAGATAAGTATGTTGGTGTCGATCGGGTATGGACTACTCTTGGTTATGGTGGAAACAAAATGATTAGACTGAGTTTGAAAATAAGTCTATGAAGCTTTTATACATAAATGCCCAGAGAACTAAGCTACCGAGCTTTTCTTTCTAGTGTTTTTATTCCATATTTATTAAGCACTTACCACCTATTATTATTATTGTAGTAGTTTATCGTTGCGTTGGGTGTTTTTGTACGTGATATTAAAATATAATGACTATAAATAAAAAATTATTTCTTGTAAAAAAATGAACAAGAAGATCATGAAAGTTGTGAGATATGAAAGTCATTTGGATTGGAATATTTTTTGAACATAAATAATATGCTACTTTACAAGATGATTTTGGTTTATTTTTTGAATGTTCAATATGAAAAAAATATTTGTTTAAGCAAATAAGTAAGAAACTATTATAAATGTTAGCTCTGGAAAAAAAAAGAATTATTATTATAAATTTTATCTCCGTGAAAAAGAAAAAAATATTATTATAAATTTTAGCTCCGAAACAAAAAATAGAAGTACAACTTATTAAAGATGACAATTGATGTCATCATGTCATAAATGGATCGTGTAGTGAACGGATATAACCAAAATATTATAAATTAAGATTTAACTCATTTATAAATCATGTTAAATTTATAAATTCAAATCTAACTCATTTATTAATTGTGTCGTAATTGTATAACTATGTATAATTTATTTAATTTTTTATAATTAATTTTTAAAATTATTATTTATAAAAATATTAATAAAAATATAAAATTTTTAAAAAATAAATTAATAAAATTTAAATTAACTGCCTCTTAATTTATTTATAATCATGATAAATAAATTATTTTCGAATTTAATAGGTTAACCTGATTATGATGTGAATATTAATTGTATTTAATCTATTTTTACCTAAATTTATTAAATATGTATTCGTGTTTGAATTAAATTATTGTATTGTATTATAAACTGTCATCTCTGTGTTAATATCGTTGTTATTATTATTATTATTATTACTATTATTAAATTATGTATTCGTGTTTGAATTAAAATTATTATTTATAAAATAACTAATAATAATAATAATAATATTATTATTAGTATTATTATGACGTGAATATTAATTATGTTTAATCCATTTTTACCTAAATTTATTTATGTTAAATTTAAATTTATCAAATATGTATCGTGTTTGAATTAAACTATTGTATTGTCTTATAAACTGTTATCTCTGCGTTGTGTTATAAACTGTCATCTCTGTATTAATATCGTTGTTGTTATTGTCATTATTATTATTATTATTATTATTATTATTATTATGCCAAGAATTGAAAAATTTATAAATGTTGGCCCCTGGAACAAAAACAAAAAACAAAAACAAAAAAGAAGTGAATATATTATTTCCACCCCAATTTAAATACAGCTAAAAATAACAAACGGAAGAAGTGTGTAGTTGATTGTAGGCGAAGATCGAGGATCAAATACCAGTGAAAAAGACCACGCAATTCGCAGCGCTGTGAAGATGGTGAGTCTCGCTGTTCCTTCTTTCCACCTATCTCTAGTTTCTTTGCTTGCTCCATTTTTCGGCGATCTGATGTTTGAAACTTTGAACAATACGATGTTGTTAATCTCGTTATCTTTTGCAGGTTTGTTTGATGTGCTTGTTGCCGCTCTTTCTCGTCCCGATCGTCAACATCTTGCCACTGCTCTTTGACTTCATAATGGTAGCTCAATTCAAAATTTTCGATTCAACTGATGTTCTATTCTATTTGTGTGTCCTTCCAATTCCTCTTTCATCTTTGTTGCATCAGCTCTTCGTTTTAGGGATTTCTATGTTGTAAGATGAGGATTTCTCTTCTTTGTTTTTAGGGCAAAATTTATCGAGTTTTCGGTTGGGAGTATAGGAAGCCCGAGAGGGTTCCTCCTGCTTGTCCTTACAAGCCTTCTTCTTCTTCTTCTTCCAAGAATGATTCTAACGTAAGTTTTCTGCTTGCCCAATTTCATGTAACAATTTTTTTTTGTGAATATTGATTTGGGTGATGATTATTCGGATAATTCAATGGAATTCGAGAAACTAGATGAGTATATGAACAATTGATCTTTCATTCTGTTGAATAGCTTTCGTGCACGACTCAATTACTGAATTGCACGCTTCTAAGGGCTTTAATGTTTCTCGTAATGGGCAGAAATCTGTTGTAATTCTATGGGATTTTGTTATTTGTGCTGTGCTGGCAGATAGAATTTGCATTTATCTGGCTGTTCTGATTGCCATTTGAAAAATAAAAATCTGCAAATATCTCATCTTGTTAATTCTTGAATTTTCTATGTGTTTTAAGTATATCGCAAACAATTGTTTCTTCATTCCTGTTATGTGCAGGATGCTTTCCATGCAATAGCTATTGAGATTTTTTGTTCTTATTATATTTTTAAGACCTTTCATCAGTATCTTGACTTTAATTTGCAATAATTTTACTGTTTGGTTTGGCTTATCATGATTGAATATCATGTTTACGGCTTGGCATCATTGCACAATGAGATGAATTACATGAAAAGTGTTGCCTTTTTTTTTTTTTTTTTTTTTTTGCGTCTTGATAAACTATGCACTTTTGTTGTTGAAGTTGTTTTGAAGTTTTTAACAAAGACTCCGAAATAACAACCAATCAACTTGGCTAAAATCTCTTACAAGTTGGAAACGAGAATGTAGTAGACATGAATCTTGGAACCCCTAACAAAATTAATAAAATGAGACTTTCTATGATTGTGCAATAATGACTATAAGCATGAAAATGATATTTTATTAAAAAATTCTCTCTTTATGCTTCCTTAAGTTGGCTTGCATTATTTTGCCATCAATGTCTTGATCTCCATCATCTAGCCAAATTAACCTACTTTCTCTTCTAGAGGTGAGAGTTGATTTATGACCTTTTTTTTGTAAAACTTGCTTGTTTGTGAGGAAAATTACTCTTGCCAAAAGAATTTAAATCACAATGTGGACTGTAGTTTATGTCCACTTTTCTTTTGTATTTAGGAGCAATGCCTTTCACTTTATAATAACTATCTCTGGTTCAGCCAGGATGTCTGCTATATGATATATCATTTTATAAAGAAGGACATCAAGATCTGTAGGGAGGCCAGTATTGCACATGTAGAGCAAATTTGTCAATCCCATATGCTGAAATGGGTTGCATTAGATAGTTAACAACTGGCAGAGACTTTTTCAAAACAACTATGCAGTTTTGACTAATAAGGGGGCCTTAATAAGAGTGATTGTGCAAAGTGATCCATTAAAGTAATATTAGTTCTTGCTAAGGGACAGAGTGTCATATTCAAAACTATAAGGTATAGACTTACCTCTTCTATACAATGGGCTAGTTCCCTATGTTAACTATGAAACAAATGTGTTATCAAGGTATGCGCCCCAGGCTTGCCTTGAGGTGAAGAATGCCTCTTATGCCTTAATATTTGACAGGCATGGCCTCAAATGCATGTCTTATTGTGCATTCATGCGCCTTAGACATTCATCTCATTGTGTCTTAGAGCGTGCCACTTTCCAATTCATTTGTTTTTTTTTTTTAAATTAATCAAGAATAATTGTTGTATGATATTCTTTGTTTCTCTCTTCTTGGAATAAATATATTCGATTAACAATATAAAACAAAAAAGAAATAGACATAATACTAGAAAATTATGTAGTAGAATTAGTGCTATTACAAACTTCTGGTGTATGATTGAAAAATTATATAACTTCTATCGCTTCTTATTTATTGAGATTCTTTATCAAAACTAATATTAATTTTTAAAGAATTTATTGCTTCAGTTTACTCAAATATGTGCCTCACCAGCTCACCTTGTGCCTAGTGAATTAGGCTAAAGCATGGTATGGAAATTAGCTGAATTTTGGCGAAAATAGCCTAGTTAATTAGGTATTTGGACAATCAAAGCAAATTTCACTTGTAATTATAAAATTATAAAATTTCATTGAAATCTTTGAAAAAATTAGTGAAGTTCACCTAAAATCAAATGATTTTTGTAGAAAAAATGCATAAAGGCCTTAAAAAATGATATTTTTTATGAAAGAATCTATGTCATGCGCAAAGATTTTTTCATATAATCATAAAGATTGTATAAGAAAAAAACTTTTACTATAATTGAAGAAGAATGAAGGTGAGATATGTGCAATTGGCGAGTGACTATCCAAGAGACAAAAGAACAAATAGTAGCCTGAAGAAGAGACTATAAGAAGAAAGAAAAGAGAAAAATAATTTGAACACTTAAAAGGAGAGGTGTTGAGAAAAAAAAGGAAAAGCTAGACTCGCCTATTATAATCAATGGAGAAAATTGAATATACTTGCGCTTGCAATGATTAGTAAGCCAATGATCAATCAAACTAGAGTTTATATTTGCACGACCATTAGGGTTTAATGATAAGTTTCTCTTTCTTTCTTTATTTTTATAATAGTTCTAAGGGAACATGTGTGATGTGCATTAAATATTGTTAATATTAAAATACATGTCTAGATCTATTATATGTATATTTTTATACGTAAAATGTATTTATTTATATTTGTTTTCATCATTTTTAATAGAAATTGCACATTTTTTTGCATTTACATAGTATTTTTTTTGAACTTTTCTATGTTGACAATTTTTATGAAAATTCTTTTAAATTTCTCGAATTCTTCAAATTAATTCTAATGTGAGACGTCAAAGTTTGGGACGAAGTCAAAATTTTCATTCCTTGGGCTAAAGAACCCCTCGTCGCCTTGAGTGCACATGACACTCTTAATTATCTTGAAACCAACATTATTAGATTTTGCAAAGGGGCTACAACGACCGTATGAATTTCAACTCACCCTTGATAAAACAATTTGTAGTGCAGCCCTATGTTATTGACAATGGGCTTTGTTGTCTATGATGTGTTACTTTCAATTACCGCCTTTCCAATGAATCAATATCATCCATACTAATTTGCTATCTCCTCTATTTCAGGTCAAATAATGATATAGATATTTGTGATGGAAGATTTATTTACTATGCATGGCAATGACAACTATTGACTTGTTTCCTTTGGTGGTGGACAAAGACAATGAATATAAATTCCTAGGAAATTTGAACGTTTTGTGGTTAATTTCTTGATGCTATGATATAGTGTCCATTGTTGCTTGCAAGGAGAAACATAAGTTTCATAAATATTTACTTGATTATGGAGTTGTGTTGCACGAGTTGAGTGTCATCGCCAATTGAATCTAGTCCAGTATGCAATGAGCAGCTATCATGAGCATCCACTTGTTGAGATGCTCATTGGTATAGATACAAATTCTTGCTCCTTATTTTCTATATAACTTACGTGTATATGATACTATGAATTGATGGGAGGGGGCCCAAGATCCAGCAATTTATGGGACCTTGTGGTGGAGATGATATTTAGGCACTTGAACAAGTAAAGCATTTTAGACTTTCTAAGGGTGAGATTGGTATTTGATCAGATCAATTTTCTATGCCATCCCAATATACTTCATATCTTCGTTTAAGATGGCTAATGGTTAGTTTGGAGATATAGAAGGAGAATTAAGCAATTCTTTTGAAAATCTTCTTCTTCTTCTTCCTTTTTTTTATTTTTTTTTATTTTTTTATTTACTTGGTAGTGGTGGTGATGGTTTCGGTGGGTGGGTGGGGATAGGTAGGTGAGGAATTTAATTATGTGGAAGACTATGATCAAGCCTACAAAAGAAAGGGGTCTTGATATCGGTAACATAAGGAACTGTGCTTTATGTGATAAATGGTTGTGAAGATTGCTGAAGGAACAACCAACTTTATGGGCTAAATTGTCATGAGCAGATAAGGAAGGTGGATTTTTGGAGTGAGGTGCATAGGAGGTGCACATCTAGAGGCCCATGAAAGTTTGTCCTTTCGTTGGGGTCCAATGGACATTGCTCGTTTTTTGTTTGAAGGATGGAGATGGGGAATTGCTCCTTTTTTGGGAGGATATGTGTCTTGGACCTTGAGTGCTAGCTGAATTGTCCAGACCTATATAGGATTGTCTAGACCATAATATTTCAAGTTCCACATTCATGAATCTTACCAATTTACCCACTTATTCCCCCATCACTTGGAACCTTCATCTTTCTAGAGAAAACATCTAGGGAGATTATGTAAGTGGTTATTCTTACCTTCATGATTGATGGCTGTTCTTGGTCCTTTAACTCTGGCTGATTGTTTTGGAACTTCAACCCTAATGGTTTTTGTTTTCTAACAAATCTCTTTGTTACTCTTTATCTAGGAACAGCAAGGCTCTTTTCCTCTTGTATTCTGTTGATATAGCACACAAAGATCCCCTCTAGGGGCAAGGTTTTTGGGTGGACACTAGCTCATAGAAGAGTTAACAGTTAATGTTGTGGACATGTAGCTAAGGAAGCTATTTTGTTTCTAGGAGGTTAGACTATTGATCACATTTTTCGCCAGTGTCTATTTGCGATACATTTGGTTCTGTTTGGAGGTCTTTTCTGGGAATAGAATTTAGTCTTCTTTCTCTTTTGATGACTGTTTTTCTATGGCTTTTGAGGTTGGTAGCTTCTAGTGCTTGTAAAGAGGCAGCTGCAATGACAACTTTTGCCACTTAAACGGAGGCCAAATTTGATAGAGTCAAGAATTTCATTATCTACATTTCTATACCTCGCAATTAAAATTCCATTAGAAATACATATACCCACTATATCCATTTATTACTTCTATAATATGATGCATAGTTTCTGCTCAAAACGTTTTCATTGTTGTCCTACCTCTTTAAAGAAAAAGTATGATGCAATCATCTTGATATTTTACACGAATTACCTAATTACATGTTAGGACAAATTAGTTTCCAAGGCCTTCTGCAAACTAACTAGCTGTAGTTGTTGACCCAGCTTCCCATTGTTATTACTCGGATTCCCTTGAAGTCTTGTACCCCTTTTGAACTCTATCTAGGGTCATAAATCTGATCTTGTCACTTCTTTGAATTTCCTTTTGGAATGACTAACGTATGTATTCGTATGCCTGAACCATATAAATTTTATCTTGGTTCATTGCTAGTCATATTCATGCCACTTTCTTGTCTTTGTTATAATTTTGATTCATGGCTTAATGTTTCTTGTTCTCAGCAGGGAGTAGAAAAATCCAGTTTACCCTCTCCAATGCCAGAAAGCGCAACAGTAAATGATAAGCAGGATTGAACTTTGTTCCTATTTGGGATTGACAAACATGATAATAATCTTGACTTGTTACCTTGTAGCTTTAGTTTCAACAAAGCTTAGGAGATCTAGAAAACAGAAGGGGAATAATAGTTCTATTGCCTAGCCTAATATGTACCTATTTGAAGATACTGGCATCCTTTTTTTTTTTTTTTTTAAAAAATTTTATTTGAAGTGTTGTTGTTGACAACATGGCTTTCTTATTGCTGTCAATCTATGAAGAATGATTGCCATATAATAATGTGTGTGTGTATATATATATATATATATATATATATATATATATATATATATATATATAGGAAACAGAGACTATATATATTAATAAATAAAGCATTACAACAAGCCAAATGAGATATCCGGACTTGAGTTAAATATTATAAAGATTGCTAAATGCTTCCCCCATTACATAACCATTTCCCAAAATTATATCCTATTCCTAATTTAGAGGTCGAGACCCAAGTAGCAAACAGAAGATTGGATCT
>JAJIYU010014471.1:0-13194 GCA_030144865.1 Tinospora cordifolia
AATTTATTTGGACATTGAAACAAGAGTCCAATAAATTTAAGATATCTTAAGAAAATATTTAAACATGTTTCAAATGTTATATAAAAAGTCTTACAAAGTTATTGCTTTTCAAAGATGCTTTGGAGCTTAGACGGAAATAAAAGAAAAATTGCCAACATATTTTTACTTGAATAAGTAGTGTTAATTAAAAAGTTAAATCTTTAGTGTGTGGGTATATATACATGTATATGTTAATTTCTTTTTCAACAATAACCTAGTGAAAAGTCCCTGACTTAATCTTGTGGAACCTTCACGCTGTCCAATGCCATAATTGCATTTGCACTTGGAAAATAATTACTATATTCCCAACATTAACCCATTTGTTTGTTTTTCTTCATTCGTAGAGGTCACTTTTGGCAGCTTCTTAATGAAATCAAATCTAATATTAATGATTCATTATATTTCTTATTTGAAATATATAATTCTCGGGTGTCTTCCAAATTCTGACTCCAGATTGCCCATTGGCTAAAAACTTATAATAACCAAGTGGTTAAAAACCTATAATAATCAAGTGGGCTGCGTGTTGAGGTTAAGAGACTTTGAAACTATTATCGACCTTTGAGTGTTAGAGTTCTTAAAATTTGATGTTATACTTGACATGAATTGCCTAACTACTTACCATGCATACATTGACTGTTTTGCCAAGACGATGGTATTTTAGGTATCGAGGCAACCTGTTATCATTTTTTAGGGTAGTACCTCTAATAAATTGAGAACGCGAGGCAGAATGATGAATCAGTATCAGATTGATGCTTTAGCTGGTCTAACCATCATAGATGAGAGACCTTCACAGGAGAGTATGAATGAGATTTCTATTATCAGAGATTTTCCTAATGTGTTTCCTGAGGAATTACCGGACTTGCCTCTTACGCAGGAAATTGATTTCACTATTGAGATTATTTTAGGAACATAACCTATTTTGATCTTTTCTTATTGAATGACGCCTAAAGAATTGCAAGAGTTGAAGGTACAGTTAGAAAAATTGTTGAGTAAGAGTTTTATTAGCCCTAATGTGTTATCTTGGAGTGTTCTGGTGTTGTTTGTGAGGAAGAAAGATGAGAGCCTCCATTTGTGTATTGACTATCGGCAGTTAAACAAGGTAACAATAATGAACAAGTACTCCTTCATGCGCATTGATGACTTGTTTAACCAACTTAGAGGTGTCACTGTGTTTTCAAAGATAGATCTACGATCTGGGTATCATCAGTTGAGGGTTAGGGAAGAAGATATACCGAAAATGGCCTTTTGGACTCGTTACGGGCACTATAAGTTCCTAGTCATACCATTTAGCATGGCAAATGGCGCTGCGATGCTCATGAACCTAATGTAGAGAGTATTTTGCCCCTATCTCGATTCATTTGTCATTATCTTTATTAATAAAAATCTTATTTACTTGAAGACTAGGAGGATGTAACACCTCAATTTTCGACCAAACCTCCATTCATGTGTTACCTCACGTGTGGATCGTCGTCCGTTGAAAATCAAGGTGCTACATAAATTCCTCTTCTGTTAAAGTCTCTTTCTTCAAAATCAAGTTCATAACAATTTATTATCAAGTCGATGTCTGTGTAGATGTTTAAAAACAAACCAAAGATTGAAATCATTTCTCTATATATTCACTGAATTTCTCAAAACCATGCATAGATATTACAACAGAAATACTTAAAACTATTCATTCAAACCAAAATCGTTAAACAAGTAAAGTCATTTAAAGATAAAATGGCTAAGTTAAAACCAACGTAATTATATTAAACAATTCATTAAAATACATAAAACTTAACCTTCAAGTCACCTATCCCGGATGACCTCCCCGTGAGGTGCCCAATCCAAGTGCGAGTCTTCTGACGTGAGTCAACATATTCTACGTTCAGATGTGCCTGAAGAATAAAGTGGGAGTGAGCTCAAAAGCTCAATGGATCAATCCTATACATCATATGCATTATACATACCCAATTCAAAACATTACAAACACTTTCAAACATTAGGCGTTTAAACATTCATCTGTTTTAGTCGGGGTCTAGGACTGGAAGAGGGTTGAGATGCCTCTCGGTATTCCCTGTTATTCAATCTAATCTTAGAGGGTTCCAATAATTGTCTAAAATAAATCGATACTCACATCACAGTCTAAGAGAACGTACTCACTGCAGCATCGTACCATCTCCCAAAGACTTCGAGCTATCACAGTCAGCTCTAGGTGGGAATACCTACGATCCGTCTTGTGGCTCGACGATCTCAAGCGGTGACATATAGGAGATGCCACCTCGATCCGCTTCAGGCTCGTCAATCATATCGGTACGTGGATTCTTAGTAAACCATCGTCTTATTTTAGTTTTATGAACAATTTCAATCACGCCAGGCATCACTCATATCATGGAAAATAATTCTAATAATGCAGGCTATTCACATGTGTAAATAATAAAATCTAAATCGCATAATTTCCTATTAATGCATGCTATAAATAAACAAGGTACAATTTAAATAAATCATCACATCATCATTCAAACACGTCAAACAAGTTCAATCAATTTTATAACAAAATTTCTAATAATCCTAGAACTATTCAACCAAATGTTTTAAATCTTAAATCCGTATAATACAAATAAGCAAGGAAGTCACGCCCACCTGAACTTTTGGACGATTTTCTCCCTCTTTGTCGTTAGCGATCGTCCTAGAAATTTATCTGCAAAATAATTGTAATATAATGATTTCTTAATCAATATTTCCTATTAATTTCTCTACTAATAATTTTCATGATGGATTAGACAATTTTGGGGGTCTTTTTGTGTCATTAATAAATTAAGTGTTCTTTAATTTTCTCATTCTTTTTGTTATAGTCCAATTATTCACAGAATAATTACGAACAAAATAAGACTTCCATTTGTCAAGTCTTTAGTCTTGTTAGGAGTTGAGAATTTTAATCTTTCACTATTCTCAAAATTTTATTAGGATCATTTATAGTGCTAATTTAAATAATTATCATTCATTTGTTTTCCTAATTTAAATACTTAACTACCTACATAACTAGATACTTGAATAAATTATTTTCTAATTTTTAACTACTTAATTTAAATATTTAAATAAATAGAAATACATTAGGTAATTCTGTTCCTCACATCTTAGTATTTTGTAATTATAAAAAACGTTATGGCTCTAACCCATGCATATCAATTTATTTGCATGATATTAGATTCTAATTCAAGTTGTTTTGATAAACCTTACTATAGTTTCATTGTTGAATAAACATACTGAAATCACATTACTCAAAATCTTTAGAACTTCCTTACCTCTCTGTTTTCACCAGTCAACCAAACCCAGAAATTTGAGCTCCCTTCGTCTCTATTTCAGCTACCGGACCAGTATTACGAACAAACACTTCTGGTCTTCATCTACTTCTTTGTTCATCCACTCTCAGTTCGCCCAAACTAAATTCACAGCCAACACCATGGAATTCAAAAGCAAACACATTAAAACGCACCAACCAATCCAAATTAGCCTACACACACGTCACATTCGTGATCTTCTTCCATCTCGGTCTGCTTCTTCGAATAATGCTCTAACAGAGTTTCTTTCATCCTCTTCAATGCTGCAGCAGCACAGTAGCTGCGTTCATCTTCCTCATCTTTTCGTTCTTCATCCCTCTGCAGCAACTGGTTCCTTCATCTCCAAAACAGGGCATCGGCAGCAGGCTATCATAAAACAGAGCACTGTTGCTCTGGTTCTTCTTCTCCATTCTGCAGCAACAACGTGAGCAGCAGCACACACACGTCAACATGGTAGTCTCGTCCTCCCCTGCTTTCTGCTCTACTCCCCAGCCAACATCCTCGGTTGTATCTCCCTTCTGTCACAGAAACAACAATGCTCGGTAGCAGCGCAACGACCAGAACTTTCTTCATGTTTTAGCTTCTTCGTCGTTTGACAGTTGCAGCAGCCACGACAGCAGTAAAATATAGTTGCTTTGCTCGTCCTCCTCAGTTTCTTCTTATTCCACAGTAGCAGCCTGAGCAGAAATTGATAGCACCAGTAGCTTCATCCTCCTCTTCTTCACACCCCCTATTTTCTAGTTCCAAATGAAATCCACCATCCTTACGGTCAATTTGCAGCAACACATTCACACCGTTTCATCTCCAAATCACGTTCTCTGTTTTGACAGCCATGAACCGGCAATTGGACCAGAAAAATTGCTGCTACGTTCCTCGGTTCTCTTTCTCTGTTCGTGGTGCCATGCAGTAGCTTCTGCTCCTAGCCTTGCTGCATAGTAGGTTCCTCTTCGGCTTCTTCTTCTTTTTCACTCAGTAACAGCAGCAGATCACCAGCTGCAACGGCAGCAACAATCACAGTTCTCTCCCCTCTCTCTCATTCCTCTATTTTCCATCTTGCTCCAGTTTTCCTTCTCGGTTTATTATATCAGCTGACCACCGGACAGCTTCCCTCGTAAGCCAAACAGACCCCCTCTACAGTCTTCCACCTGTTTCCTTAAACTTCCAATTATATACATAAATCTGTGTATTTTTCTTTCCTTAATCATATTAAGCTTTACTATATATTTATATTCAGATGTTTATAATCTAACTCCTTGTTCATTTAAATTTTATATATGTAGACCTTATTATAAGTTCGTGTATTAATAATACCATTTTATTTTGTTATTATTATTTTTCTCTCGTGATTAATTTATTTCATAATTCTTTTATCATCGCGTTCGCAGGCATCGCAAAATTTTCATTCATTTTTCAAGCCACGATTTTTAAGCATATGTTTAATAATCGTTATTTCGTATTTTTATTTTTCGCTATTTATTTACTAAAAAATATTTTATTTTATTTATCTAATTATTTGCTCGCAACGTGGCACGCTCGCAAAGTTTAGGGGTGTTATAGAGGAACACGCTGAGCATTTGACGATCGCAGACGCTTCGAGATCACTGCTTGTATGCTAAGTTTAGCAAGTGCAAGTTATGATTGATAGAGGTCCGATTTTTAGGTCATGTGATAAGAGCCGATGATATTTCTGTATATTTGGCTAAGGTCGAAACTATTATTAGTTGGCCGAGACCTACCACATTGACAGAGATCTGTAGCTTGTTGGGTTTGGTAAGCTATTATCGTAGATTTGTGTATAATTTCTCGAAGATTACTGCACCAATGATGAAACTTACCCAAAAGAACGTGCCCTTTATACGGACATATAAGTGTGAAGATGCATTTCTAGAGCTGAAGCATCATTTGACATCTACGCCAGTACTTGTGCTACCTAAACCAGGCCTTGAGTTGGTGATTTATACAAATGCATGTAGGACAAGCCTTGGGTGTGTGCTGATGCATGGTGATCGAGTAATTTCTTATGTCTAACGACAGTTGAAGGTACATGATAAAAATTACCTCGTCCATGATTTAGAATAGGCAGCAGTAGTGTTTGTGCTCAAGATTTGGCAACACTATCTGTATCGTGAGTGTTTTACGCTTTATTCTGATCATAAGAGCCTCAAGCATTTGTTTTCTCAGAGAGATTTAAACATGAGGCAGAAGAGAAGGATAAAGCTACTTAAGAATTATGATTTTACCATTGAGTACCATCTTGGGAAAGCCAATGTAGTTGTTGATGCGCTGAGCAGAGTACGTATCAAAACAGCTTGTGTGGCTAGACATATGTCTCAGGAGTGGAGGATGATTGATTATGTGACAGTGATGAATATCCATGAGACTTGGACTGAGACTAGAGTTAGTGCACAGATGAGAGTCCAAACAGTGCTGCTTGCTGAGATCATAGAGATGTAGCTTTATGACATTTATTATGTGATGTACCGAGAGTGGGCAGATGACACTTCTCGCGTGGAGTGGTTGATTAACAATGGTGGTGCACTAAGGTAGGGGTGTTCATCAACCCGACCAACCTGACCAACCCGCCCAACCCGAACCTTTTGGGTTGGTTTGGGTTGGGTTGCATTAGTTATTTGGGTTGGGTTAGGTTTTAAAATGTTTAACCCAAAGGATTTAAGTTGGGTTGCGGGTTGAATACTTAAAAACCCGAACGAAACCGACCCAACCTAATCTTACTTATTCTTCTTTTTTTAATTATAAATGCTTTTAAAAATAAATAAAATAAGTTTTTGAAATATTTTTATTATATATAAATGATAAACTTATAAGTAACTATTTAAATTGATATGATTATTTATGTTATATTAAATCTTCTTTCTATATAAATACCATCTATTATTTTCAAAAACTAATAATAATTATTTTTTCTTTCTACAAAATCATCTATTTCATACTAGAAGAATTTCAATTTGAAAGATGACATCATTAAGTTTATTAATATTAAATTTATGTAAATTAAAGTAATAAGAAGATTTTAAAAATAATATTATTTTTGTATGTATAATGAGTTAACTATAAAATATAATTAAAAATAAATATACAAAAAAAATTTAATTTAATAGTTCTTTTGTAACGAAAACATTAATATATAATAAAAAATATTGAATTAGAGCCAACCCGATAAACCGACCCAACCCAAACCGAACCCGAACTATTTGATTTGGGTTGCGGGTTTACCCTAAACCCGGAAGTAAAAAGAGAGAGAGAGAGAAAAAAAAGCAAATCAAGGGAAGAAAGAAAAAAAAGGAGAAAAAGTGAAGAAAAAAAAAAGAAGGAAAAGAGGGACAAAAAATCTACGCAGTTCATTATTCTGAGAGCTAGTATGATGTATACGGGATAAGAAAACCACTGTATACGAGATTGTGCATAATTTACTTTTGCTTATATTTATTTTCAGTTGTATTTATATATCTTAGTTATTTTCGTATTTCTTATGATTACTCTGATTATGTTACGTATGATGTGTGAAAGAGGCTTAACAGTGTCTTGACGAGCTCGATTTGGGAGTAGGTTTATGAGGACACTGTGTCAATCATTTTGTCTTTCTCCCTAGGGAAGGGTTCCGACAGCTAACTTAGGGTGGTACATGTCAACCTAAAGGTGGGTAGGCAGTTCATCTCAATTAACTACTTCTACAACAATTACTATACATTTTCCTCAAACAAAGAAAAAAAATGCCACAATAAGGTTAATTTAATTCAATTTGGTTTTAATTACTGAATTACTAAATTAATTTTACTAATTGACTTTAGTTAGGACCAAAGCTCCAATTTACTTGTCTTAAGTGACATTGCATCGCAAAAGTTTCCAACATACTTATAACACAATTGACATCCTGATTTCCATCAAATTCACCACTTATGCAACATGTATCACATGCATGTAAATTTCTCATTTTTATATTTCATTATAGAAATTACATTTTTTATCTTAAATTTTAAGTACAGTAATTTATCATTTTCATGTTAGATTTATTCTAATGGCATATTTATTTCATTTCGGTATTAGAGTCTTCGCTTACAAATAACTAATACAAGTTGATCCACATGACTCTTGACTTAATTATTGAAAAAAAAAATATTTTTTTTAAATATTCAACTTTTTAAAATGATGCGATATATATGTTACTTTTAACAATAGCTGTTCACATAGACTACTATTGAGGATTTTTTTATTTTTAGGGCATCCCAAATAGGGTATAATGCCCGCTGAGGTGGCGCTCAATAGAGCGCCACCTTAGTAAATAGATGTTGAGCGTTCGGTGCAGACCGAGCTTTCAACATCTGTTTTTAATTTTTTTTTAATTTTTTTTAAATGAGTTGGCGCCCAGACAATGAGCTGGCGCCGCTCATTGTCCGGGCGCATTGCAGACGCCCTTAGCTCCATATAAAAAGTGTATTAACAAAATATTTTTTAAGTATATATATATAGTAAAAGAAGTGTACAAATTTGGGACAAAAAAGTGGAAAAAATGGTGAAATTATCTTTCTAAAGGATGCCTTACCTACAGGCTTATGGGTCTCTAACATACCAAAAAAAAAAAACCTACTAGAATGACCCAAATAAATTAAAATCCTTTGAAGATTCTTTAAGTTTAAAATGAACTACAATTTCTGAACAAGGGTTAAAAAATTCACCAAGGACTTCTAAGCAGGGTTGAGACACTTATAAAGGTTTTTTAAAAAAAAGGCTATTTGGACGCATTTCAAGCTTTAGATACAAAAATATATTCGCTACATTAATCTCAATAAAATTAATATTGTTTTGTAAGTTATATAGTTGTGTACTAAAAATTTGTCATGGAGGTTCTAAAATTGGAGCAAGATTTTAACACTTTAGGATTTTAAGGATGTTATTTGACCAAGCTCTAAGCTTCAAACATAAATAAATTCATCAAATTAATCTAGGTAGAATTAAAATTATTTTATAAGTTTTACCATAAAAAATTAATTAAAAATTTTAGTTGGGTGAGTTAAAAATTTATTTGGACAGTAAAACAAGAGTCCAACAATTTTAAGATATCTTAAAAATATTTAGACGTGTTTCAAATATTACGTCAAAAAAGTCCTACAAAGTTATTCCACACAATACTTTTTAAAGATGCTTTGAACCTTAGAAGGAAGTAAAAGAAAAATTGCCAACAAATTTTCACGTGAATTCCTACTGTTAATTAAAAAGTTTAATATTTAGTATATATATATATATATATATTTTTTTTTTTTTTTTTTTTGTTTTTTTGACATTAATCTAGCGAAAAGTCCCTGATTCGCTTAGCCTTGTGGAACGTTCACGCTGTCTGATGCCATAATTGCATTTGCACTTGGAAAATAATTAACATATTCCCAACATTAGCCCATTTGTTGTTTTTCTTCATTCGTAGAGGTCACTTTTGGCGGCTTCTTAATGAAATCAAATCTAATAATAATAATTAATTATATTTCTTATTTGAAATATATAATTCTCGGGTGTCTTCAAAATTCTGATTCCAGATTGCTCATTGGTTAAAAACTTATAATAACCAAGTGGGTTTTGATCAAACTCTGATTTGAGCTTCTGAAGATCGCTACCTTCTGGGTGTTGTTGCAGTGTTACTGTGTGTTCTGAGGTGAAGCGATCAACTTATTCTCTTTACTTTTCCTTGTTGATTCTGTTTGAATTGGGTTTGTGGGTGTTTGATTTATGCAAGTAATTTTTTTATTCTACTTCTTTGTGGGTTTGTTTTTACTATTAGAACTTCACTGGATTATGCTGTCTGTTCTTTTTTTTTTTTTTTTTTTTTTTGGTTCAATCCATGCATTCGATTTTTAGTTATTGTGAAGTTTTAGCTTCTTACTTGGTGCTTTTTGTTTACTTTTTCATTTCATATTTTTTTTAAAGTGATTTTAGCAGATTTTCTCAATTATATTATTGGGTCTGTTCTCTCTCTTTCATTTATACTTCTTATCATTTTTTTGATGTTGGGATTGATGGGCTTCTTTGCTTCTGTTGTTTTTCGATTTCTTTTTTGTTGGTTGTGAAGATGGAGATAACAAATGTGTCAGAGTATGAGAAAATTGCAAAGGAGAAGCTCCCAAAAATGGTTTATGATTACTATGCATCAGGTGCAGAGGATCAGTGGACCCTCCAGGAGAACAGATCAGCCTTCTCAAGAATTTTGTGAGCTCTTTTTTTCTTTTCTTTTTTTTTTTCTTTTTTCTCCCTATTCTTTTCTGTTTTTCATCTAAAGCATTTCTTTCTTAGTACTTTTAAGGGCATGTTTTGACTTTCGTGGCACCCCTTGGAGTACCTTTTAATGTGATAAAAGTTATAGAGATCTCGTTTAAGCTCAAATAATGGCCTAGTTAGGGGAATCAAGGGGAAGGGGGGCAGTTGGTTTTGCTTTAGCCATTAGTCTCTGAAGAAAGTGCTTTTAGCCTAAAACACTTTTGTGCTCCCAAACAAACTCATTATAGTGATGAAGACTTGAATACAATTTTTGATTATTCGGGTTTTTTGTTTTTTATCTTCATGGTTTCAATCTGACAAAGTTCTTTTGGTTCACTGAGATTGATTATAATGAAAATGTTCTCGTGGTGTTTAAGATGCTTGAACTTATTTCATGGTATTCATTTTTTTTCCTTTCTTTTTTTATTTTTGTTGGTTTTGGGCATTTGGGTGGTGTCTTTTTGGGCGAGACTAATCCTCAGACTCAAGCATGACAGAGGCTGGAGCAAAGCTAATGGGAGTTTTTTGGACTAAAGTTTTATTAATAGTTTCTAATGTTCTGTGGATATTATCTTTAACCAGAGAAATTTCATTTGATGAAGCTCACTATCATTTTCATTATTTTTTTTTCTAGCTATTATTTTTTTTTGTTCAAAGAACACTTCAAGTTGATGTTCTTAGCTTGTCCTTGTCGAAATAAATTGCAGGTTCCGACCTCGCATTCTCGTCGACGTAACCAACATTGACTTGACGACTACTGTATTGGGCTACAAGATATCAATGCCAATCATGATTGCTCCAACTGCCATGCAGAAAATGGCTCACCCAGAAGGTATAACATATATATGCCTCTGTTAATCTGATATTTTGAATGATGTGGATGATATGTTCAGCCTTTCAAATGCTTGATGAAATTTCAGTTAATATGCGAAAAAGAGAAATAATAGTTACCTGTATCTGCATTTTATTATAAGAGAAGCAGAGTTCTTGTGTTCCATTGTTTTTAAAAGATGTTGAGGCATTAAAGATGTATGCTACCAAATTTTACATGAAGTCTTAAACAGGGCCGGCCCGAGGCAGGGCCCAAAGGGTGATGGTCCTGGGTCCCCGTTGCCCTTTGGGCTCCTTTTTTCGGAAGCCTATATATATATAATTAAAAAAAATTAAAAAAATTTATTAATTAATTGAGCTCTTATTTTTGGAGCTCCCATTTACTACTTTGCTCTGAGCCCCCAAAAATATTAGGCTGACACTGGTCTTAAATAGTTTTAAGTTTATAACTTTACTACTACTTCTGAACTCTGATTTTTTTCTCATGTAGGAGAGTATGCGACCGCGCGGGCAGCATCATCAGCTGGAACTATTATGGTTTAACTTAACACTTTAATGGTTTTTTTTTTTGAATATTTTTCAAGTTTAAGCTAAATCTAGGGGCAACATACCGAAATGTCACAAGCTCGAGGCCCATCTATTTGTTCCCTCTCCAATGTATATACAAACTCAAATGACATTGTCCTTCGGGTTTCAAGGGGTGCCTCTTCGTAGGTACCCCTGGAATTAGTCAAATGTGCCCAAGTTGGCCCTTACAAAATGTTTAAGCTAGATCCACATGGATATTCTTGCATTGTGATCTTATGATCAAGTGAAGATTTCTTGAACTTGCAGTATAGTATCATTTTAATCTAGATGCAGCCACCAATAGCTCGAGCTACTCAAAACACCTCACCAGAAAACTATCATCATTTTAAATTGCTACCTGTTTCCTTTTCTCATAATCTAGATGCATGAGGTTCTTACTTATTTGAAAATCATTTTCCTCAATTATTTTTGACATACTTTCATTGAATCCATTGCAGACATTGTCATCATGGGCTACATCTAGTGTTGAAGAGGTTGCTTCAACAGGACCAGGCATTCGGTTTTTTCAGCTCTATGTAATTTCAAAAGCTACCTCCCTTTCTTTTTCTCCTTTGTTATAGTTAGTTAATTTGACATGGCATGTGTAGATTCTTTCTTATCTACAAACCTATCAGTTATTACCCTCTTCTATTTTTCAGGTATATAAGGACAGAAATGTAACTATGCAGCTTGTTAGAAGAGCTGAAAGGGCAGGATTTAAAGCAATTGTCCTTACCGTGGATACTCCAAGGCTTGGCCGACGGGAAGCTGATATCAAGAACAGGTAGGCTTTCGTGGAAAGACTGATATTTCAAAGAATATTTGGAACTCGAAGTTTAATTTTTAACTTACTGTCATTAGTTTTTTTTTTTTTTTTTTTTTTTGAATCTAAACTTTGTTAATTTGATTGGCTCTACCATAGATTTGCTTTGCCCAAACACTTGACATTGAAGAACTTTGAAGGATTAGACATTGGGAAGATGGACAAGGTCTATAATTTTCTACTTTTTTTTCTCTGTCATGAGTTCTAGTGAAATCGTTAACCATTATTGTTCTTGGGTCTTTGCAGACAAATGACTCTGGCCTTGCCTCATATGTTGCTAGCCAAGCTGATGCATCTCTAAGCTGGAAGGTTGCTGTTATTATAATTGTTATAATATTATTATTTTGATAAGAGACATTAATTTAATTAATATGTGCATGACGAGCACGGTAAGAGTTAAAACTGCTTGTGTCCTCATAGATTCTTCCTTGGGTGTTCTCAGGATGTTAAGTGGCTTCAGACAATAACAAATTTGCCAATTCTTCTAAAGGGTGTTGTGACAGCTGAAGATAGTAAGCACTCCATTTTATTTTAGTGATTATGACTTTGAATATTCTTGTTATGATCCAGAGGCATTGCTGTAGAATTTACACTAATCTTGGCAAGTTTTAGTAACCTATAATGAAATCGAAACATAGAAGTCATGTTTTAGGAGCAAGGCTGCGAATTTGAGTCCTAGTTCATGCCCACTTTGGCTACAAACGCCCAACAACTTTTGTAGTTCTTGACTCCAAAAAGGTGTTAGCAAGGACATTGGGGGACACCCAAAGGGAGAGAGGGGGACACCCAAAAAAGTCCTCGTCCCCTAAAAGAGTCATATGTAATAATCATCTTGATGACCATATTTATGAAATTTAGTTATTTTTTATGTAACGCTCTTGTTGTTGACAAATAGCAAAGATAGCATTACAAGTTGGAGCAGCTGGGATTATTGTGTCTAACCATGGAGCTCGCCAACTTGATTATGTACCTGCTACCATAAATTGTCTTGAAGAGGTGCAACACATTACTCTTGTTTACAATTTCTCGAAATAATATGATTCAACTCCATGAAATCATGTTTTTGTCATGAAAAGCTTAAACATAAAAGACTGTGAGTTCTTGGTTGACAATCTTAGGAGTTCACATTTACTCATGACTTAGATATTGTGATAACAATCAATTGAATTAAAAAGCTATAATTGATAGATGAAAGCTCAACTATATGTACTATAACTTTAACCATAACTACATTTGTCATACGAAATAATTTCAGGTTGTCAAAGCAGCACAAGGGCGAGTTCCCGTTTTCCTAGATGGTGGTGTACGACGTGGTACTGATGTCTTCAAAGCATTGGCTTTGGGAGCCTCTGG
>JAJIYU010014472.1:0-13197 GCA_030144865.1 Tinospora cordifolia
CATTGAGCGCCATATATATTAGACGTCTGTTTCGAGTGTCTAGATGGCAGTCAATGGCATTGATCGTTTAGACTTCTAACGCTTAATGCCAAATTATTTACTTTTTTTTTTCATTTTTCTAGGGGTTGCAGCCGTAGCCCCCATTTATTGTGGAGCTACCTGGCAACCCCACATACTTTTAATTTAAATATAAATAATAGATATTTGAAAATATTTGTTTTTTATAAATGAAATATTATAATTAGTATATTTAATGAGTTAATGTGATTGTAAGACTCATACAGTACAATTTAAGAAACTTAAACCATTGTGAAAAATAGTCTAATATTTGAGAGTTTAATGAGTTAATGATTTAGACAGTCTAATAGACCCCAAATAGGTTTAAACATTAATGATACCCTTAATACAACAAGGCAGCTAAAACTCAAAGAGTTCTCTAGAAGAGAAAAATGATGATATTCAAAATTGAAAGATCTATGTCTATACAAGTGGTCTCTCTATTTATACTATATTCATAACTACTTATGACACATGATCATAGACTAATCAATAAACTGTTCTACATATATAGCAATCAATGAACAAAGTAGCAAAATCTCTAATAAAATTCAAGATGAGGCAAAAAGATGATTGAAATAACTTTTTAATACATCTTAAATAGCTCAAATCAAAATTGAAACAAAAAAGATATGGTCATTGAAATTTACTGACCACACGATTAAATCAATCCTTCAATTAATAAATTTAAATAACCATATATTTTTTATTTTAACTTTGATTGGAGCAATTTAAAATGCGTTGAAAATAATTTCGGTGTCCTTTTTTCAATGCTCCTTTAATCACTCAAATTACAGTTGAAATAAAAAAAGTTATGAGTGCTTAAAATAACTAACCACGAAGTTAACTAAGTCAACAAGTTAAAGTAACTAACCACAAAATAACTATAATTTTTTTCATTTTGAGTCCTATTTGAATAATTAAAGATATATTAGAAAAAAATATTTTTTTTAGAATTTTTTAAATTGTCTAAGTCAAAGTTGAAAATGAGAAAGTTATGACTACTTAAAATAACTAACAGCACGATGAACTCATGAGCCATCGAGTTAATTGTGCGGTTAGGTATTCATATAATCATAACTTCTTCAGTCAACTTTAACTTACATGATTCAAGATGCATTAATTTTTTTTCTATTCTCTTTCTAACATAACTTAAATTATTCAAATTAGAATTGAAACAAGAAATTTATGAACATTTGTAATTACTAACTATGGGGTTGATTAAGTCCTTAATTTAATACCACACTGTTAGTCATTTTAAATGATCATATGTTTGTCATTTTAATTCTAAGTTTAGAGATTTAAAATGTGTTATAAAGATCTTTTTATCCTCTTTTCAATGTATTTTTAATCGCTTAAATTAGATTTGAATTGATAAAGTTATTGCCGTTTAAAATTTTGTTCTTTGTTTTTACATATATTAAAAAAAAGATAAATTTGAAAATAAAAATTTTATGTTCTATTGGGTTGATTAGATAAGGACTAACTGCCTAATTTTGTAATAAATAGATCCGTTAATACAATTCTTAAAAATGTGAGTAGCTAATCCCTTAAAATTCTCATATTCGTTCAAAGAGACATTTTGCCGTTTGAATTTCCTATGGTCAAGCAGTATTTTGTTGAAAAGAAAGAGTGGAGGGTACATCTAAAAGTATTCAATGCTCTTGTCTCCATCTGACCAGGCATATTTGGAAGTGATATTTGCGGTTGATAGATCAGTAGTAGCTGCTTTGGCATAGACAGCTATAGCGCTACTGGCCAAAGTTCCATTAATACATATCTTTAAGTCAAGTAAATGTTTCAACGGCAGGGCAGCTAACATTATGAAGACAGATTCATCATCCATTATGGCTTCTGAAAATATCTTCTAGAGATTATGATGTGCAACACTTATCTTCCTCAAAGTGGAAATGATTCAATATCCACAAGATTGAGCCAGCTCCATTTGGTTCATCAATCATGGTCCTGCCTATTTCGAATTTTAATGAGCAAAACTCGTGTTGCTTTCAATTAGTTTTTCATTGTGATAATAATAATAATAATAATCTAATTATTTGAACCTAACTTTAATTCATTATGATGTCGATCTGATTTAGATTGAGCGAAGTGGGCATGGCTCAATCCACATGATTAATCCATTCTGTCTATGTGGTACATCAATAGTTAGTGACCATTAATACATAAAAGGCAGAAGTTCTTTTCATATCTATTGAGAAATATTCTATAAACTTTACACCCTTTCATTGTTCAGCAATTTAATTTTTTATTTTATTTAATTTTTATTATTTATTTATTCATGGGATTTTCTCTCGAGGAATTACAAAACAAAAAAAAGTTAATGATTAAATACAACAATTAATAATAATAATAATAATAATAATAATAATAATAATAATAATAACAAAGATGATAATGACAAAGATAATAATAATAATAGTGAACAAGTTAATGAAATCAAATTAATTGAATTAATGCTTGTCAAGGAGAAATCTAGTTACAAAGAGAGGGTCGGTGTTGAGTGTTTGGGGGCTAAGGAGAAAATGATAACTTACGGCCTTAAAAATAAAGATTTCAAGTTATTTAAATATTTTTTATAAAAATAAAATTATTTTAATATATATTTATTATTATTTAATTCTATATATAATATTAAAAATAATTAAAATATATTAAAATAATTTTAATATATAAGTTGCGTGAAAAACATTTCATTTTATATGCATTTCAATTTTTTCAAAAATTATATCAACTTCTTTCCATTTTCGAGCCCTAAATTATAGTACTCAGATCATTCCTTCTTCTCCATTTTATAGTACTCATCATAATACACAATTTTGCAGATCTAGCACGCTAGGATGTAGTGGAAGAGAAAGCTCTACTTGAAGACAAAGTGCCTGAGAAATGGTGGTGAAAACCCCATAACTTGATCTGTTACCCCTGATGTTGCTCGATCTGGATTGTACCACTCTCTTTAGAATCCATGGATTGTGCCATTGCTGCTTCTCAGATCTGGTTCGCCTCTGCTCACATCTGATCTTCTGTTCACGCGACCATTTGGGAGTGAAACATAGGAGAGGCGCCATTAGTGCAACCAGAACAGATATGCTCATCCAAAAATCGTTGTTCGACTTCAATTGAATAGCAAGGGCGAGACATTGTCTAGCGTTCATTTCTGAGAAAAAAAGAGGAATTGTTCTATGCTGTACTGTCACCAAAATCCATAGATTGTGCCATTTTTGTTGTTCACATCTGGTTCACCTCTGGTCACATCTAATTTGTTGTTCGTCGACCATTTGGTAGTGGGGCGCATTAGAGACGCCATTAGAACAACCAGAACAGATCTGTTTGTCCAAAAATCGTCGTTCAACTTAAATTGAATTGCGAGGGCTAGACGTCGTCCAACGTTCATTTCTGAGTGAAAAAGAGGAGCAGTTTTGTGTTGGCTTCTGGGTTTAAAGATTTTATACCATTGTATCTCATTTTTATACCAATTGTATATCATTATATCTTATTTTTAAAGATTGTATATCACTATATAATATTTTTAGAGATTGTATATCATTGTATTTTATTTTTATACCAATTGTATGTCATTATATCTCATTTGTATACATATGTTATACCAATGCTATTAAAAAATAATACTAACAGATCAATTTTTGAACAGATATCATATTGTGTACATATGTTATACCAATATTATACCAATATAGTACCAATAGACCAATTTTTTGAATACTGATACCATGTTATATACACATATTATTCTTATGTTCTACCCATATCATATCAAAACTGATCTTTTTGTATATACATGTTATACCAATGTTATTCGAAAATAATACTAACATTGCAATTTTAAAATAATGATATTCCGTTTTATACACACATTATTCCTATGTTATACTAATATAATACCAAAAACTATAGTTTTGAATACTAATATCCTTTTGTATACACACATTATTCTTATGTTATTCAAAAATAATACCAACAGGACAAGTTTCTAAACACTAATATCACACTGTATGGACATATTATTCTTATGTTATACAAATATAATACCAAAACTACAGTTTCGAACACTATATCCTTTTGTATATACATGTGACAACCTATGATTTGATACACAGAAATTATCGGGTCCGATATGTGTATTTCCTAAAATTTTTAATGAAAGTACACAAATTTTTTTCAATTTTTTATATCTTAAATTATTTATTGAAGAAAATTAGAATAAATGGAAAAAATAAAATTTTGAGGAGAAAATACATGAAATTATAAGAAAAATATAATTTTTAGAAAGAAATGATTTTTGAAATCGATTATTGAACTCTCAGAATAATTATGAAATTTTTAGAGTAATTAATGAAATTTTTGGAAGAAAAATGTGACTTTTGGTGAATTATTTAATTTTTGAGAAAATAATTGTATAAATAATGGACATGGTGTATAATTGGAAGATCTTGATGAGAAATAATGAATTAATTATTTTAAAAAAATTTAGAGAGAAAAGAATGATAAAAATCAACATATATGTGTGTGTGTATTATGTACAAAAGAAAAGGTAAATGGAATTAAAAAAGGAAAAAAAGAAAACAAAAAAAATGGTTTTGGGCGGTCGGTTGGCACATGGGCCATGAGGCCCATACGGCCCAAACCGCAGCTCGGGCTCACAGGCTAGAGCGCACAGGCCATGGCCCGTGTGAAATCGTGAGGTGCGCGGGCTTTCAGTCCATGCGAACTGTGGACTGGCGTGTGAGCCGGCCCACGTGCCAAATCACCTTTCTCTCTCGTTTTTTGGTCGAATTTTTGGGACTTTCTGTTGATTTTTCAGCGAGAAACCATGGATTTCCATGGTTTTGAACCCATGGTATTGTAATCAAATCCCACCCCTTAAGCTGGCCAATGTGGGGTGCGAACTAATCACTTTAAATGGAAGCATAAGGGCCACGTGGATGGCTACGTGGTGCCCTTATTTGGCATGCAAACACTCCATACATGCAACAAAATCCAATCTTGAGTAGGAAATTCCAAATTTTCCAAATTTTTCTACCTATCTTCCAGAGCTTCTATCTCCTTCATTTGATCTTTGTTTTGAGTGATTTAGGGCTTTTTGGAAAGCTTTTGCCACCCTCTACAACATCCCACAAATAGTTGGCCGAATCCCAGAACTGTTTGAAGTTGAAATGGCCGAAAACAGAGCTGTTCAACACTGTTGGGAACCCAGAAATAAAAAAGTTGAATCCAATCTTTGGAGCGTTGATTCCTAAGTTGTCAAGGGTCCATCCTTGAGGTAAAATCCCTTCTTTTCTTCCTTATTACATGTACTTCCATGTCCGAGTGGTGAAAATCAAATATTGAAACTTTAACTCTGTTTTATAAGGTAATGAAACTAACTATTTGATCAACTGTCACAACAGTTCTAGTAGATACTAGACCTTGGGACCATATTGGAGGTAGTGTTTGGAGTACCTAGAGGTGTCTGTTTGGACCGAGATCTAAGGCATTTTGAACCTCATACTTGGGACTACGAAAGGGTCAAAACCTCGAACCATAAACCTCTATAGGTTAGATTTTCTTTGCTTGCAAATATGACCTGGTAGTTACGTATTATGGGACTTAGAAAAATTCCAGAATACCCTTATGCATGCTGTGTTTTGGAGTTGTATTTGAAAGTAAATATGACTATAGTTGCTTGTTGTTTTGGGTAGGACTTAATTAATCAAAATTCTAGGATCTAAACTCTTGCAAAAATAGCAAGAAACAGCCTCAGATTGGTGCCAGAACCAGAGTAGATAGGCACTTGAAAACCATAGGGGATTTGAACCATTTGAGCAATCTATTACATAACAAAGAAATAGGAGACCAGTTGACTAACCAAATGTAGATATTTTGAGCTGAACTTTGGTGGAGAGGTCACTAGACCTGTTAATAGTATGTATACCAAATTTTAGGCCATTTTGAATTTGGGAAGTAGGTCAACAAATTCACTAAGTGACTGCCTATCACAGGGTATATGGGATTTCACCGTCCCTGTTAATCCACTTAGAAACCTTAGTAAATAGTGTCCCAAAATCCGAAATTAAAATTCTAGTTAAGGTTTAAGCAGTTTAGATGAAATTTGAAAAGTTTCGCGTAAACGACTTACAAAGTAATAGCAGAAAAATCTTCGAGTTTGCTGCGTAAGAGAGTAAATAGCTCAAAATTTGGCTAAGTGTTGGAATTTAGGGATTTTGACCCAAATGACCCAATTTGAACACAAATTGACCAAGAGTGACTAAGTTGACCACGTTGACCAGGTTTGACCGATTGACCAAACATTGACCGAGATGATTTGGGTTGATCGAAATCGAGTAGGGACAGTGAGATTATAGATTAAGCAACAGTATGGAAAGAACTGAGATTGAGTTTAATTAATGCAGATTCAGATGAACATTACGGGATTGAGTCGGTTGTCGACGGGACATCGGTGCGTAGGACCCGAGGTGAATCATTTGATTCAGATGTTTTTGTGACTTATATTCTTTGCATAAAACTTGTGTGAAATGACATAATTTAAATGGTTTCACGAAATTTAGATACATCTAATTGGTTTTGATATGTGTAGATGTACACGGGTAGTGAGATCATATGCTCAAGGGCTGAGCGTCGGGGTCAAGGTACTTGATGTGATTGAGATTAAACTCGAGGTCGAAGCGTAGGGTTAGGGCATATGATCAATGCGCCTAGCTTCCGACCCGCTCAAGTGATGACACTCAAGGAGTAAGCGTGGGGTTAGGGTATTCGAGGAATACGCCTTGCTTATGACCCACACGAGTGGTCAGTACACCTGACTCAGGACCCGCTCGAGCGATGACCATAGGTTGGGTTTGTTGAGTTAACCCTAACTTGGATATGTTTTTAACTGACATGGATTTGAAATGTTTTATAATGGTTGCATTATTTATAATTATTTTTGTACTATGCCATGCATTCGGATTTTACATTATTTCTGCTATTCATGCATACATGCATTGTTTTGAAGTATTGGTTATGGTTGATATGCTGATCTTTCTACTCACAGAGTCACATTAATTTTAGGCTCACTACTCTACCACTATTCCAGGTTCTTCGATGGCTGATAAAGGGAAAGGCGTGGTGATCGCTTAGCTCTCTCACGATTCTTGTTCTCTTTTTATCTTTTTGATTTAGAGGTTGGTCATTCCTTGTTTGTATATAAATGGTCAACTATGCATTTTGGACAAGACAGATATGTAATGAAATATTTTCTCTTCGCACGTTGTTTACTTTTGCTTTTAAGTGTTTTAATTATTCTAATATCATTTGTTGTATGAGATTGGAAAAGGGTTTGACAGTAGTTGAGCAAACTCGACATGGTGAGTGAGTTCGTCGGGCCACTATGCCGGTCGAGCCACCCTTGGTCTAGGAAAGAGGTCCCGACAATACATATTATATCGATGTTATTCGAAAATAATATTAACACTACAGTTCTAAATTTTTTTTACGATTGTTTCTTATTTTAATAAATGAGTTTCTTTCCTTTTATAAACGATCACGCCATTTTTTTTAGATTAGTGCTCATCACGTTATTTTTTCCCAAAAGGTTGAGATTTTTGTTTTCACGAAGATTCGGTTTAAAATCATTTTTCGATATTTTTGCTAAATGTGCTTTTTTAAAAAGATTAACAGGCTTCATATAATTTCCATTAGAAACTCAAGTTTGAATATTCAACTCCCATTCTTTGAAAAGTCTAACAAAACCAAGTGGCCCGCCCCGCTGCGCTCCAAGCCTTCAAGTGCTCTCTATTAAAGCACAAGTGTCTTCCCTCATTCAATACACAGTAATCCAACCCGACTGTAATGGCTTCCACACAGTTCTCTCTACTTCTCTCAGTTCCTCCTTTTCTTCTCCTCTCCTTCTTCTTTAGCGTCGTTGTAGCGCAAGTTCCAGCAAATCAAACCTTTAGAATCATTAACAACATGGAATTCGGTGAAAGAATAATCGAATACGACGCCGGTTATCGCGTCATACGTGCTCCGAACAACAACTTCTACACACATCCCTTTAGGCTCTGCTTCTACAACACCACCCCCAATGCCTTTGTTTTGGCAATTCGCGCAGGTATTCCGAACGACGAAAGCCTAATGAGATGGGTTTGGGACGCTAATCGCAATCACCCAATTCACGAGAACGCCGTCTTCTCCTTTGGAACAGACGGCAATCTTGCTCTCACCGACGTAGATGGCGAAATTGCATGGCAAACCAACACGGCCAACAAGGGCGTCACTGGTATTGCCATGTTAAACACAGGAAACTTGGTTCTTTACGATAAGAACGGCAAGTATGTCTGGCAAAGCTTCGATCACCCTACAGATACACTTCTTGTTGGCCAATCTGTTCGTCTTAATGGTACGAGAAAGCTTGTTAGCCGAAAATCTGACCAAGATGGTTCAGATGGGCCTTATAGTGTTGTTATTGAACCCAATGGATTCATCATGTATTATACTTACGATGGTAAGCGGCTTCTATACGGAGGGTGGCCAACTTTAGAAAAAGTACTCTCGGTGACCTTCGATGCAGTGCAAGAAGACGTAAATCGCACAATGTTTGAGCTAGTTCTCGCTATCGAAGAACATTCCCCAGCATCACCACCTTCCAGGCATCTTCTTCAATCCTACCCAATAAGCAATACCAGAGGCCGGATTCTTCGGAAAATCAACTATAATGGAACCATATCGTTCCTTAGGTTCGGATCTGACGGAAATATCAGAGCCTACACTTACTACGACGAAGCAGAGTACTTGAAATGGGAAGAAACTTTCGCGTTTTTCTCTAGATATTATGTAAGAGAGTGTGGATTACCATCAAAATGTGGCTCTTACGGGCTGTGTGATCGGCGGATGTGTGTGGCGTGTCCGAGCCCGAAGGGCTTGCTAGGTTGGAGTGAGAGCTGCGGGCCACCGAAACTGGGCGCGTGCAAGAACGGCGCGGCGAGCTCATCTAGGGTTGATTACTATAAGATTGTTGGGGTGAGCCACTTCTTGAGCACGTATGTGGAGGGAGATGGACCCGTGAAGGTGAGCGATTGCAGGGACAGGTGTAACAAAGATTGCAAATGTGTAGGGTTCTTCTACAAGGAGATGTCTTCAAAGTGCTTGCTTGTACCTGTGCTTGGTACTCTCATCAAAGATGAGAACACCACTCATGTGGGTTACATTAAGCACATTAAGTAAACGCGAGAAGGGACTTTTTATGATGATTTTTCTGTCACTGACATTTTCTGATGTGCTTCGCCTGTTCTGTCGGTCCATTTTCTAGTTTTATAAATATGTAATTGCTCAGTTATATATAAATCATACTACTCTTGGTAATATTTGACGAGTAGTTTAAGTTTATAAGAGTAATAATTAATAAAGAGCAAAACCAAATGACCCTCCGTGCTTCATCCTTTCTTTCTTTCCTTTTTTTTTTTTTTTTGGTTAATTAGCGTTTTTAATCTACTATTGAGCCCTGCTAAGTGGTATTGATCAATCTTATATTCGACTTGGGTCGAGTCATGTCTAGTGAAACGCCATATTTGCAACCGTTCATCATTATTTCCGTAGGCCCACCGGGCATTACTCTACCGGACAAGATCTTTAAAGGAATTGGTTTTCAATATGGCTGTCTACCATGGACAATACATCGACAATGTTCTCTTTTAGTAATCAAATTAATAACTGATTAAAGTTTTTATTAGGCCTAATAGGTAGAGGAATCCTAAAGTTTGTAGTTTTTACCAAAAAATTATAACCTTTCAAATTTGACAATAAAATTCTTATCTTTCATTTTTGTAATTACAAATTATATCTTACGTGTTAAATGACAGAACAACAAAAAATTGAATCAATTGCATCATCAAATTATCCTTAAAAAAGGTTAAATAAGCGTGAAAAAACTCTAATAAAGGAAGAAAAGGAAAAACAAAAAAGAAATGCTCATTTTCTAAAGGACGAGAAGAGGAAAAAAAAACATAGCAAAGTCATAAGAGAAGAGGAAAAAGAGGAAGAAACTTGCAACTCATTTAAATGTCAATAAATGTCAATATAAAAATCAAACTTTTGTAGACTTGCAGTGTAATGACCTCATCATTTTATTTTGAAAAACATTATTTTTATTCTCATTATGATGAATATGTATAGTTATCAATCTTGGTAGAACTCCAAAATAGAATAGTTTCCTAATCAAAGAAGAGTGATCTATTATGTTATATATTTGTGTTTGATAGTGTTTTATTTGAACTTTTGATGTAAACGTCTTCGTAACTTTTCAGAATGCATTTTACCAAGTTTTCTTTTTTTTTTTTATTGTCTGATTAAGATCAATTAAAATAAAGGCTCGTGATTATTCTATGTAGCATGTCAACTAGGTAAAATTTGCAAACAAGCTTTGTCCTCACCTGATATTATTTACACAACTCTATTACAAATAGTAGAATTTGTTAGGATCTTGGTTGAATTGGCAATATTTGATGCAAATCCAATTTCATTGCCTTACAGAATGTCCTGTTTTTGCTAAAGATTTCTTTCCAGTTTTGGTTTTGGAAGTCAATATCACAATGTTTCTTTTATGGTTAATTCTAGTGAATCGTGTAACGGTCTGCTAGCAAGCATAATTGTATTTCCTTTTTGAAGAGATAATGAATGACTTTCCGGAAAAACCTTTTAACGGTCTGCCAAGTAAGATTGAATGTGTTTCCATTTTTTGAAAAGATAATGCTCTTAATCAATATCTCCTTTTGGATCACGTCCTATTCATAAACTATCACAACCTATTTCAAAAGATTCTTTCCGGTTCGTTGCATCATACTTTTGGAAATCCACCGGTCTTGAAATAACTACTTTGCATTTATTGTTTTCACCATTCTGGATCATTCTCTCACAAAGATCATTGTGCCTTAATTGAAAATAATCTTTCATTCAAGATTTACATTTAGAAAAATTGGAATATTATTCTTTATCAAACAGGTCGTCAGTTTCTATCATAATCTTCTCAAAATAGAAGGAATTTACAACTTGTGGAAGCTTATCAAGGATCGTTGATGTTCTGAAAAGTTTTTTGGATTTCCAAGAAGATTGTCGCAACAGAAGATGCAACAATATATTGAATAGTCTGCCTGGAAAGAGTTTCTAGAATCTGTTTCTCAAATGGAAGGCTCTATTTCTGCTCTCTATATATTTCGATCGTTTCTGAAGCTTTGGTGCATCACTGGAGCAACATTTGAAGATTATTATTGCTTATCTAAGAGCCTTGATTGTTTCTTTCTGTCTCATTGTATGTGAGTGATCAAGTGAAGTAGCAGTACTCTGTTCTTGTTCAGCATATACAGCAAGGTCTATAGAAGGTTGCTGGAAAATTGTTCTGTCAAGAGTGACTGGTGTCTTCTTATGAATCCAGTGTTTTGAAGTGTGCTTCTGTGGCTTGAGGTGCCCACGGTGTATCGCTGTAATTTGCAAAACTATAGTGGATTATTGAACTGGGCAAGGCCCCGTAAACGTAGGTGGTTGTCACCGAACTGCATCATCATATGGTGTGTCAACTTGCTTACATTTTTATTTTCTGTACACCTGCATATTGCACTTTTCAATGACTCTAGTTATTTCAATTGGTAGGTGAGATCCACGGGAACACATGAGTCACGAAAAACTTCATCCCAAGGAAGGAGTTTCAATCTCCAGACCTCCCCTTCTTGATGAAAGTAATCACACCTGCTGGAAGACAAAGATGCGTATTTTTATTCAATCCATTGACAAACTGGCCTGGAGAGCTGTTGAAGATGGCTGGTTACCTCCTGTCTCAGATCATAGTTCTGCCGCCAAATCGAAGTCTAAATGGTCCGAGGAAGACAAGAAACTACATCAAGCAAATTCAAAAGCTCTCAACTCGATTTTTAATGCAGTTGATTTGGAATAGTTCAAGCTTATTGCAACGTGCGAATCAGCAAAAGATGCATGGAAAACCTTGGAAACAACATATGAAGGTACTAATGCTGTTCGAATTTCAAAACTTTAGTTGCTAACTTCACAATTTGAAATGTTGAAAATGGAAGACCATGAAAGCATTTCCAGCTTTAATAGCAAGCTACGTGATCTTGCAAACCAAGCCTTTTTGCTAGGAGAAAAATATTCTGATGAAAAATTAGTGAGAAAAGTCTTGAGATCTCTTCCTCCTAAGTTCGGAGCAAAGGTGGTAGCATTTGAAGAAGCAAAAGATCTCATCAAAATGCGTCTGGACGAACTCATGGGATCTTTACAGACGTATGAAATGAGTTTTCCAAATTAGAAAACTGACAAAGGTATTACATTACAGGTAGAAACTAACACTCTCACCATGGAAGATGAGTTTGCTTTGATCACTAGAAACTTTTAATAAATTTCTGAAAAAGTATAGGAAACAAAATCCATCCTCAAAGAACAGGACGGACAACAAAAGATTTACCAAGGAAGCATCCACCACTGAAAATTGTTTCAAAAACATTAAGTGCCATGAATGTGGGGGAATATGACACATTTAGGCTGAATGTGCAAATACTCTTAAGAAGAAATCTATGAATGCAACGTAGAGCGATGATTCAGATAACAGTCAGGATGAAGGAGATTCAACCTCAAACAACTTCATAGCATTTGCAGCACCGATCTCCCTCGTAAATTCTGTTGCAACTGCATCTGCTGAATCTGAAAGTGAAGATGAGGTAAACTCTAAAGATTTTCGCAACACATATAAACTGATGTATGACAAATGGTTGCAGGGAGACATGCAGATCAAAGAACTAAAGGAGCAGGTTCGTGTACTGAGAACATCGTGTAATACCCACTAATTTTAAGTATTGTAATACCAAAATTTTGACTATAATTACGTGTCAAAGAATCGTAGTCAACAAACGTTGACCATTATGAGGAAAGTCACGAATGACAAGAAAGGGTAATAAATTTATTTATTTATTTATTTTGACATATTTCAAAAATGTCATATTGATCAATAGTATAGTAAATAGTAAAATTATAAATGATATCGTAAAAAGTAAAGTTGACTAATAAAGTTAATTATAAATAGTAAAGTTGATTATTGGTAAATTTTATCTCTAGTTAATAACTTTA
>JAJIYU010014473.1:0-13212 GCA_030144865.1 Tinospora cordifolia
CCGTCTTCCTCCGTCTTCCTCCATCGCCTCCGTCTTCCTCCGTCTTCCTCCATCGCCTCCGTCTTCCTCCGTTCTAAAGAATTCAAGTTGAGTTTTTTCTGACGTACTTCTATTGAGAAATAAAAATTCCTTATGTGGAGCATATCACTTCAATTCCCAGAAAGTATGCCAATTTTCCTTAGTCTTTAATTCTTTAACCTTATGTTGTTTTAAAGGGTTATTTTCCCGTGCTAATCATTTCCAAATTCAATGATGTTGTCTATGTACACCAAAAATAATGTAAATCCCCCTAAACCTGAGTGTTTAATGAATAAAGTATGATCCTTCTAGCTCTGTTTAAATTCCATCTCTTTCATTACTCTAGCAAAGTGGCAAAACCATACTTTGGAGATAGTTTAAGTCCATAAAGTCCTTTTTCAAGTTATGGGCTTAACAGGTGGTTAGGTTGTTTTTAATGTAGGAGGGTCTTCCATATATATCCAAGTCTCCACAAAGTAAGACATTTTTTGCATGAAATTGTTTTTAAGTCCCAGTAGTTAGCAGCCAAAGTGATTAATACTTGAATAATGTCCTTTTTGGCAATTGGTGCAAATATCTCTAAGTAATTCACACCACATGTCTGGTTGTGCCTTTTGTTGCTAAACTTCTCTTGTACTTTTCTATCTACTTACTCATCTAATCTGTACTTAATAGTGTAAACCTATTTGCATCCCTTAGGTTTCTTACTTTCTTTTCAACAAACAACTCAACTAACTTCTGAGTTGCATTTTTTTCTAAGGCCTCCTTCGCTTCATTTATAACTTGATTCCAATTTTTATTAGATAAAGCCTCCGATATTGATGTAGGGATATATAAATATCAGATTATAATCATTGTAATCTTTGTATTTTGCTTTCTTGTTGGATTTCTCATCCGACAATGTACTTAAACTTTTATTAATCTAATATAATCTTTTAGTTTCTGCCCAAAAAAAAAGTTGTTCAAATGGGTGAGAAAACTCTTTTGAGTTGGAGACAACGTCTTAAAGGATGCGAAATGAGATAATGGATACAAGGGCCATTTGGTGCATTCTTTGAGGAATGGCAACCAAAAGAGCTTGATCAATGTCCATCTTAGGCTGGGTTTTCCAGGTTTTTCAAGAGAGGGTTGGAAACTGTTATTTCATTTCCAAGAGCTCGTTCAAGTTCCTGGACTTGTATAGTTCAAATACTGCAACTTTCTTTCTTCAGTATACCTGCCCAGTTATTTGATCCTTATGAACAGTCAGCTTAGTTTCGCCACATTGCTTGTCATTGGATTATAGAGGTGTAAATGTAGATGGCTCAAGTGAAGAGCAAGATGGCATAGATGAGAGGTCAATGGTGGTGGGGTCATTGAGGAAAAGAATCATGATCCTTATCTTACATGCTATTGACTTTGCGCCATGCTCAAGAGAACAATGCTCGCATCAGATTTTTGTTTGAGGAGAAAGGGTTAACTCTCTCACAATCTTCAATGAAAGACACAAACAAACATTCCCCAAAAATATTAAGAATGACATTAGACCCTAGTATCACCATGAATACAATTAAACGGCTTAGAGCTTCTTTCATTGCAAAAGAGACACATTTGTGTTTGGCTACTTTTTATAAATCAAAATGAATGGTTTCACTATCGAACATCTTAAACATGACTTTAAGGGTATGAAAGGAGGAAGCACGAGTTGGCACTAATGAAGCCATATTTAATCATGACTGGAAAGTTGTTCAAAGAGTAAAGAGGAGGTATTGTTCAAAGAGAACTCAAGGTGATACAATCCATTTTGTTCCTTGGTAAGTTCAGTTGTCTTTCCCAAATCTTGGTTTGACATAATCTGTAAGTAGGGCAAAAAATCACATTACTACTTAGGTCATGGATAGGCTTTCGCATGAGACAAGATTAGTGGAAAGCTTTTGGTACATGAAGGACATTCTAAGTGTTGGGCTAAGGTGGAGATCTCCTATGCTTGTAGCGGTTTTTAGGGATCCATCAGCTGCAGTTTTTATTTGAGTGCTTGGATATGGGTCATAGGGATGGGTATTTGATAAGAGTTGGTCATTTCAGTAGTTCCATAATCTATAATTCAAGAATTTGCAAATGATATAACCGAGACTTTGAATCCAATAGAAATAGGCAAATTACTTGAATGGGTCAATGAATTGGTACCAGAGGGCTTTCCAGGAGTGTCAAGTAGAGTTCTTAAAATCTTTATCTCATCCAAATTGAGTCTAACTGAATTTTCAACTTGCATACCATAATATAAAACTGATTGTACACTGGACCTTCTTTCTCTCTTGTTTTTTTGGGCTCACAAATTGGTGGCAGCAGCAACAACAATTTTGATACTGAATTAGATTCTTTGACAATAGCAATGAATGCCAAACAGACTTTTCTTTGGCAATGAGGGCCAAATATAGAAAGTTTTTTCTTCTTGTACTTTTTTTCTTTAAATCTATTCCTCTTTATTTTCCTAGATTCATTTATATTTTTCCAAATCTGTTCCTCTTTTTTTTTTTTTTTCTAGCTCTGTTCCTCTCCTTTATTTATAGATTTGTTTTAGAGATGGAGATGGCGCTAGCAAGAAGATGGAAGATGAAGAAAGAAGAAGAAACCATCGGGGTTGATGAGATGGGAAGGTTTTAGCAATGGTGGAAGAAGGTGAAAGATGGGGCCATGAAGATTGCTAAAGTAGCAACAATGAACAACATCCATCCTGAGACAAAGTTTAGCTATGGTGGCGACAGTGAGAAGTGGCAATGATCGTGATTGTAGGAACAACGAACAGTAATACTTTTTGCATGAAGGTGGACTCTAAAACAAATTTGGCAAGGGCGACAAAATAATTTCCTAATTTGTCAAACCTAAGGCTCTGATAATACCATGTTGGAAAATGAAAATAACTATGGACACAAGAACATAATGTGGTTCGACTCTATGACCTACTCTGCATGAGAAGAGAGTCTTACTTAATTCACTTTTTCAATGTGAGCATATATAAATAGATTTGTAGAGCCTATATTCTTTACAATTTAGCGCAAGGTATAAATCGCAACTTCTTAGAATATTCTTTATTCTCAATCGACAGTTGAAATTCACAATCCCACTGATTGATATTCGCAATTCCATGATTGATATTTGCAATCCCTCTAATTGGTAATTGCAAGTCCACTGATTGGTCTCTTCTCCAAAACAATCTTCATGATAATGACATGGGAGAATTCAATCTTAATTCTCTAGCACCTTTCACAACTTGAATTTCGAGAACTTCTAGAGAAAGATACAGATTCATGTAATAAGTGACAAAGTCAAATATACACAACAACTTGGGAGCTTTTGTTTCATAATTTTGGAACATCTTATTGGAATAAGCTAGCATTTTTTTTTTCATTTGTAGGAATTAGGCTTTGTTTTTTTAGAAAAAACTGAATTTTGAATTATTATAAGTTAGTCATGTCATTTTTCTTATGCTTGGAGGTTGTATCCTTTAAGTTTTTAAACAGGAGAATCTGTAAATGCTGTATGATCTTTGTTAAATTTGAATTAAATCATAATCACTTTTGAGTCTCATCCTTTATCTTGGGATCTCTTTCACGGATTCTATTGAGTGGTGAGTTTTCTTTTAGTTCTATAACCTTATTTTAATCTTTAAGGTGGTGAATATTCTGTCTCTTCTAAATGATCTAAATTTGATGGCAAGCTTGTAATTTTCTTCTTGAGCTGTTACTCTTCGTTTACTCTTATTTGGTAGCAGAGATATTCTCTTATATAACATTTTGTTGGATATTTTCCTTGATAAACTAAATTTGGTGGTGTTCAGGTGCTATACCAGCACTGCAACAAGTTACAACTGCTGCTAGAGGAGCAACAGATGTTTTTTCAGGTTTTGGGAGACATGTGAATAGCTCTGTAAGAAAACCATAGGTGGTTGTGGAACTTTCAAAATATTCTGATAGCTGTGCTGCTTATATCTTACCTTTTTCTAATTTTTAATATTTAATTTTTATTGTATCTATTTTAGTTGAGAAGATTTGGAGCCAAGAACATTGAACTGGGCATTGGATGTGGAGTTGGTTTCGGTCATGGCTTTGGAGTTGGTGTGTTTAGCATCTTCTAAAAGTGCACTTACTTATAATATATTGTGACATTCAATATTCTAATATTGTTTTGTTGGTATGTTGGTTTGATAGATATAGTTGGATATAGATTAGGTCATTAGGCTACATATTGCTCTACTAGAATACTCAATTACACTTTTACAATTATATGTTGCAAACATGTTATTGACTTTCTATTATGCCATTGCTTACTTTCTACCTATATGCTTGTCACTTATGTTTGACTTTCGGTGTTCATCAATCATCTATGACAATGCCTTTATCTCTTGTAGATATAATATATGTGCACCTTGTTTTTTATGCTATGGAACAGATAGTTCCAGTGATTTTGATCTTATTGTTCATGCACAAATGTTTTACTCAGAATTTATTAGAATGCCATTATGGAAGTGGAAGTAAGTGCCATACAATTATTCAAAGTATTGCACTTTTGACTAAACATCATCTTGATAAATCTTTCCTTTGTTTATTGACCATAGATCTACTCTTGTACTCATGATTTTTCATTTCTTTTTTTTTTCTTTCTTTTTTATTTTTTCGGTTTTTTGGGGTAGTTCAGGGTCTTCATCTGAACAATTTATATCTTTTTAACATTAAGCTTATGCATATTTTTGTTCTTATTTGGAAACTTTAGCTTTATAAGATGTTCTCGCATATATTACCATTGTACATATACATTTGACCAATTTGATGACTTTATGAATTGTTTTTGAGTATCTGGCATGCACCTTTATTTTAATAATCCATTACCAAATTTTGTACAAGAAATCTTTGATTTCTCAAAAAGCTGGTGGACGCTAGAATGAGTATATTGAAAATGGTCAAGGTATATCTTGGCAAATATGTCTCATGAATGTGTCCCTTTCATTTCTTGCTGAAGGAGAAAAAATATAGTGTGAAGCCCACTTTTCAGAGGAGCTTTACTATTATCAAGTTCACATCTTATATTGATGCTTATTTTTTTATTTTTTATTTTTTATACAGGAAACTAAATATATACTTTGCAATAATGAGAGCTCCACATGATGGGTATACCCTTTATATATATGTGGAAAATGAAATAGTTTGTAAAACATTATGATTAATTTTGTACAAAGGGCCCTATATATACAATTGTTCTAGAACATAGAAAGGGAATGTCCCTACTATCTTGAAACCTTGTCCATATGGAAATTTCTAGAAATTCCTAATTTTAAAATGCGTCCTGGTCTTTCTAATTTATAGAGTTTCTTTTTGCCACACTCACTTAAAGTTGGTGAATAAAGGTTTACCATTCTCAGCTTGAATCCATATGTTTAAAGTGTAGCATTACTTAGTCCTGTGACTGATGATTAGTGGGCACATACGAGGTGCAAATTAGTTAGCTATCTACCTTGTCCTTAATAAAGTATTTCAATTTCGATATGCTTGGTTTGATCACCTTGTCCTAGACTATTTTCAATGTTGATTGTCGATTTATTGTCACATTAGGGTTTCATCAAACCATCCCACTTAATTCTTATTTCTTAAGTCTTACAAAATGATTTTAAACCATACTAGTTCGCAAAAGCCTTGTGCAATTGATCTCATATCATACATTAGTTTTTCAAATGATTTCAACTTTTCACATGGTGTCAAAGCTTTAGGCTTAACTAGGAACTTTCTTCCCATTTGACCTTTATCTCAATTAGAGAAATATGCCTTGATTGTTGTTATTGCCATTACAAAAACCCTTTCATCTTCATTACTGCTATCACTTCCACCTCTCTATCATTGTATTTTGTTGTTGCCACTGCTATTGACCATTTCTTACTAATTGCCTCTCTCTCCTTGTAGATCTTCCATCTTGTGCAAGATCTCTTGGTTTGCATTTCTCTTGTACAACGTTGCTCTTAGTGATTTTCTTTCTCTCTTGCTACACATTTTCTACGTCTTGCATGATTGTCTCTATTTTATTGTTGACATCTCTCTCTCTCTCTCTCTCTCTCTCTCTCTCTCTCTCTTTTATTTTTTCTTTCCTTATTTCCTTTATTCTACATTCTATTAGATGCCAAAAAAAAAAAAAAAAAAAGAGGGAGGAAAGTATGGCAATGGCATAAAGAACTGTGCCGTCCAAGGAAGTGGTGTTCAGGCATGGGAGAGGAAACTCTATGGAATATCCAAGCAACGTATGGACTCAATGGGAATAACTATTCGAGTAGTCTTAACTTATTCTTATTTTTGGAATGATATAGGAAAAGTGAAGTCATTTCAGGGAACCAGACAAATGAATGGAGATTCTTAGTTTGAAACATGGGATAATAAAGATCAACATGATGTTCTACATAGCAAATTCTAGAACATGTGCTTGCTTCCACATTGGTGTTATTTTTGCTAACAACCACCAAAATTTGTTGTCCATTTGTTTGGTGAATAGCCCTTTTTGGCCTTTCCATGGACATTTGGCATAAGTGTTGCTCTTTCTTTCTCGTGGTTTTGGGTGATATAGCCCAATAAGGGGAACAAGGGTATTCAAATAATTTCAAGTGACCATCATTTGCACATTTAAGACATTAAAAAGTTGAATACTTGATGGGGCTGATGAAGGCACTATGGCCACATTTACCATAAATAAAGAAGTTTGTCTAAATTTCATAAATGGGGTGATTTATTTGAGTTCAAACTTAATTTTGCCTAAACATGATGGTTTTATCTTCAATCAATGGGATGCTCAAAATTATTAGGACTTTCCATCTTCATAGGAGTTGACTTTTGTATTAAGCATTATCATGTCTTTTTAGTTGAATACTTTTGAGTTTTGATTTTCCTAGGAGTTAAACTTTTTGTATTGACTATTAAGAGTCATTTAGTTTTAGTCTTTTTGTTTTTTCTAGGAGTGACTGTTTTGTGCTAAGTCTTATTTAGTGCAGCCTTTTCATTTTCATAGGAGTTACCTTTAATGTTTCTATTTAAAGACTTCCTCTTCACTAAACAGAATTGAATAGATAGAATCAACAAATCAAGCGAGTTTTATCTGAATTTTCATATTTGAGAATATTTTCTATTGTTCTTCATAAGGAACAAAAAATTGATTTCACCAAAAACTTCAACTTTCAAAAATCAAAATTTATTCGAAGAGTTTGATAAATTCGAAAGAATTTTTGTAAAAATTCACTAACTTAGAGAAGAAAAAAAAATTCTATGTAAATGCTAAAATATGCATATTCTATTAAAATTGATGAAAACAAACATAAATTTTACACATAAAAGTATAGATATAATGCTTTTGAACGTGTATTTTAACGTTAACAATGTTTAATACACATCATGAATGTTAACTTAAAACTGTTATAAAAACAACAAAGGAAGGGAAACCTATTGTCAAACTAATAGCCGTGTAAACATAAGCCATAGCGCGACTGACCTTTGGCTCGCTAGTTGCTGCAAGTGGCTTCCAACTTTGGAGGACAATCCTCGTTTTTCTTTCTTCTCTCAATGCCTCTTCTCTTAATTTGTCAACTTATTCTTCTCTTCTCTTTCTTCTCTCTACCATCTTTTTTCCAGGCTGTAGCTCATTCTTCTTTTTCTTAGATTTCATTTTTAGAGAAAGTTTTTAATTTTTTTAATTTTTTATGTATAATCTTTGTGATTATATAAAAGAATTTTTATGTAGCACATAGATTCTTTCATAAAAATTGTCATTTTTATAGCTTTTTTGCATTTTTTCCTTAAAGAACTTCGATTTTAGGTGAACTTCGTTGATTTTTTCGAATACTTTGTCAAAATTTTGTAATTTTACAACTACAGGTATACTTTGCTTCAATTGTCAAAATTATGAAATGATTTGGTGAATTTTGTTGAAATTCGTCGAATTTTCAGACCATGGTTCTTTATTGGATTGTCAAAATTATCAGGATTCCCTTGTGGCGTTTTCAATCGTTTATGTCTTTTTTTCTTTATATTCAAGAGTTTTAGTTGATAAACCAAATCTGATTTTAGCTTTTTTGGGTTAGTATACTATGTTAAGTGAGAGCGCTGAATATCTAATCCTGGTGTGGCAACTGATGCTTGGAATTTGCACATCATAAGAAACATTCCAGATACCAACATTAATGACATTTTTGATCTGATATGGATGCTAGAAAAGGTGCGAATTTTAGATTTAGAAGACATGGTGGTGTGGATAGGGGACTCACAAAGGTTGTTCTCAGTCAAGTCTTTCTACCAAACATTATGAGGGTGCAACAACAATAATTAGGACAACCTACGCTTTCTTTGGTCAGCTTATGCCCCAACCAAAGCCAAGATCTCAGCTCGGCTAATCAATTTGAACAAGTTCAACTATATTGATATCATTCATAGGAAGTACCCTAATAGGTATCTATGTCCATCTATATGTATTTTATTCAGGAGAACGAGTGAAGATAGAAGCCACCTATCAGATAGTGCCAAATTTTGCATCAGATTTAGAGCAGATGGAGGTCCAAGCTTCCAAATCTTTTGGCAACGACCAGTCAATGCTCCTTTGAAGTTCCTTCATGCATCTTGAGTTAGCAAGTAAAGACTTACTAGAAAACTATGGTCTTGGCAACATGGTTTACGCTTTGGGCAGAAAGAAACAGCAGGATTTTTGAAGGGAAAGATTATTCTTTGAGTTCTTGTGGGAGAGATCCTAAATTTTGTTCACTTCTTGGATTTCATGTACTAAGCTCCTTGTAATGCTCCCTTTTGGACATTTTGTTCAACAGGGAGTATTTTTTGCTACGTTACTATCAATATTAATATAATTTCTACATTCTTATCAGAAAAAAAAAAAAAAAACATTCTAATGGTGGGTTTGCATTCCTGGGTGAGGCAATAATGATTGCCTCTTCCATTATTATGTCTTTGTTTGCCCTAGGTAATGATCGTAGGGTTGTGGTTTGTTTGGCAATTGTGTGGTGCATTTGGATGGAAAGGAACCAGAGAGTTTTGAGCATAATTCCTCTTCTTTAGAGGGGGTGCCTGAGAAAATCATATTTTTTTGCTTCTTTATGGTTTTTTATAAGTTCTTGGCTAAAGTTTATCCCATATGGGAGTGGGGAGAAGGTGTCCAACTTTAAGCGAATACATTTCAATGTACATGTACACATTTCATACATTAGGATGAAATGCATATAAGGTTCATAAGGCCTTAAACAACTTTATTATCGCATATGGCCATACATCAATATGAAATGCATATTGTATATGACCATTTCCCAAGGCCATAACATAATCGGTAATCATCCAATCCTTTTTCACACATTTCATACATCTTTGGTGACATCAGATTCCAAGGCCATATGTGCACATTTCCTCTCCTCCCATTGCATATATGATTCCCAAGGTTTTGAAGTTCCAGGTTCAAAAACTTTCTTTTACCCTTCACCAATTTGTCCATTTTTGCATACTTTCGCATTGAAGAATAAATTGGTCTACAATAAAGACCTATAACTGCACCAAGTGACCCAAAACCAACTCCATTTCTTCTTCGATCTGATCCGTGCATTCAAAGTTGGTCATCTAAAGAATCACAACTTTCATGACTTCTAGTGAATGTGCCACTTTACACTTTTGTGTGCTTCATCACAGCAAGAATCCTAGGTAATAATGTGAAGCAAGTGATGCGACTCCATTTGGGAATCAAATCTTTCCTCACCAAAGGCAATCTTCCTCCTCCCACCTCAAGCTTTCACCATCCTGGACTTTTGATTCTTGTCGGATGAAGACAACTTCTTGCATAATGTTTTCGACCAAGATTAGTTTCGGAGAACCCCCAGTCAAGATAGTGTACTAACATCAGGAAAGCTAAAATTAGATCCAATTGTTCCACTTAAACCCTCAAATGGAAAGAAGCAAAGGTACAATTTTGATCAATCCCTGATCAGTTTGGATGGTTCCCTCCGTGAATAGAAAGTCATTAAGTATAAATTTGGAAAATAAGTCTTAGGAAAATGAATAAATTTAAACTAAATAAGACCTAATACAAAAATAGTAACTTGTAAGAAAATAAAGACTCTAAACTCCAAATAAACTGAAACATTTGACACTAAAAAGATTAATAAGCAAGGAAACAAATAAAATCTCAAAAAATATCCTACAACCCTTTAAATGAGCACAAAAATGCCAATACAACCCGCATAAACAAAGTTCAAGCTTAAATGAATCAGCCCTGTTATTAATTAACTAGACCTTTTTAATTTCTGGTAAATGTTACTCATCTTGTCTCTGAATGGTATTGATGATTTGTTGTTATTTGCCCAAATCCAAATCAATGTTTGAAGATCCTCTAAGAACTGGATTAGTCTATATATCTTGAACAAGCTTAATCAAAGCATCTTTTAGTTGTTTAGCACCGGCCGTTGTGATAGCCTCACTTGGAATGTGTGAGGGATCACCATAAATAGTTGGATTAGCTTATTTCCATTATTGGGTCACACACTCTCTGGCTATACTCAGTTGTTTTTTCTGTTTTATATTTTCCATCTCACAACACTTCAGTTGATATCAATCTAATAAGCTACACTACTTAATGTTCTTGCTTAAGTTCTATTCTTAAGTTCTAATGTTATTTATTTGGAAATTGAAGTTTTGAAATTTGCCAACATAAGCTTTACATTTTTCCTTTTAAAAAAAACTCATCATAAAAATATAATTAAAAATGCTATAAACATTAAAGAGTTGCCAAAGAATGTAAAAACTAAGAAATAATAGTGCATAATATCATTGCATTTCATTTTTTAAGATTCTGAAATTACTTTCTCTAGAAGCTTTCAAAATCCAAGTTGTGAAATGTTTTAGAGAAATAAGTTTGAATTCTCCTATGTTGATTGTCATGAAGGCAATCAATGCTGTTAATTCTACTCAAATTTCTCTTAACTCAAATATGGTTTACTGAACTACTAGTTAGAACTTAATTGTTTAACTCATAGCTATCAGAATCCATAAACTTATACACTCTTATGTTGTCTCTAGTTTGGAAAAGGAAGGGCTGAGATGAATTAAAGGAAATGGGTTTATAGGTGCCAAAATTTGATCTTTTCCTCTGTTACAATCAACAATGAGCCTTGAGAAAACTTGAGAAAGAGGTCTAAAACAAGAGGACATCTGAAGTCCATTTTCACTCAGTTTGGTCTTTGTTCTCCTAGGGAAAGTGTTGTGATCAAGCCTTGGCTATTGTAAGGAGAAACACATAGGTGGTATACTAGGCAAGCGAAAGGGAACCTTAGAAACTTTTGAGGAGTTAAAGGTTTCCATGGATGAACACAAGAAAATATAAAGGGCTCATATATTTTTATTCAGTTTAAAAGGATTTGAATATGATGGCAGAGCAGTTAAGAGGAGAATAGAGGGATGGAGGGGCAGTTACTTGTCAGAGGGGGCTGATTTCTTCTCGTTAAAGCCGTGCTGGAGGCCCTCCCGACATATTATACATCAATATTTCAAATGCCTGGAGTGGTTCAGAAGGAGTTGGAGAGAAGCATCAGACGCTTTTTCTATAAAATAGAGGATTCAGACAAGGCTCAAATGCTAGTGAAATGGCAGCAGGTCAATCAACCTAAGAATGATAGGGGTCTCAGAGTAGCCCAATTGAGAACCAGGAACATTGCTTTGGCTGCTAAATGGCTATGATGTTTTCCTAAGGCTTAAGGGCTTCTGTGGGGTAAGATAGTAGCTAGCGTACATAGCGTTTCTCCTAACGACATGATGACAAGCATCCAAAGTAGAGTGATGAACAAGTGTCCTTGGAAATTCATGCACTCCATCTACCCTAAATTTTTTACTCACATCCAATGGGAAGATAGGTGATGGGAAGAGTATTAGGCTTTGGGAAGATCCATGGAGCGCACTGATCCCCCTTAAAGAGGAGTTCCCTCGACTTTACAAATGGTCCTCTGTAACTTTGTTTCAAATCCGGGGGGGGATTCTCGGGACAATTAGAGGACTGCTGCATGGGATCTGGGTTTTCGAAGAGCATTATGCTGGGAAGATTAAACTGCACTACTCAGCTACAAAAGAAAGTTTTCAACTATTACTTATCTCCTTCTTCATGTTGTTTGTGCAGAGTTGCCGAAGACGACGTTCGACATCTCTTCTGAGAATTGAAAGTTTTGAAGACAGTGTGGTCATCATGGCAGCATCATCTTCCAGCCATGCAACGCCATGCCCACCTGACAGCAAGAACACTCTCTCTTGGATATCGCGTACTCCTGGGCCTTTGAAAATATACTAGTTTTTGGTGCATTTCGCTATATGGGCAGCTGTATAGGAGGCCAGAAATAGTTGTATTTTCCATAATAGTTATGTTAATATAAATAGAATCACGGATAGGTCGCAATACATGTTTGTAGTTTGGGTTTCTTCTTCTAAGTTAGGGTTAGGTTACTCTTTTGGAGATTGGTTGCTTAAGTGGGCTTCCATTTTGTATTCTCTTTTGTAATCGCTTCGGCGATGAACATCTTGTACAGTTTTATTAATATATTTCTATTACGTTTCCTTTCAAAAAAAAAAAAGGATTTGAATATGAAACCCTCTAGCCCTAATCCATCATTATGATGTTTGACAGTTCTTTTTTGGTTGTTTAAAATGTTATCTTCTCCGACCATCTCCATCGACTTTGGGAAAGAGACATCGCCCGCTTCTAATGATTTCTCCAACAAATCTCTTCTATCTCCCCCTCTTTCTCTTTTTCGTTCCTTTTTCATTGCTGTTTTGGTTGCATTCAAATTCTTGACAGAGCTTCGAAGAAAAAATTGGGGAACTTCCCAGCATTGGAGAAGCTTCCATTGGCTACAATGACCTGAGAAGATGTACTTCATTTCTTCTGAACTTTTTGGTTTATCCAATGTTGGTGGATCTTGAGATTTGGCTTCTTTTTCCCATGCTTCTTATCTTTTCTTTGATTCAAATAGTCTTTCTCTGTCTATGTTCTAATTTTCGTGCTACATGCTTCTCTCTCTCTCTCTCTCTCTCTCTCTCTCTCTCTCTTTCTCTCTCTCTCTCTCTCTCTTTTTATTTATTTATTATTATTGGAAACAGAGACTATTTTATTAATTATATAAAGATTTGATGCCTGATGAGATATCACAGCATCAGTACA
>JAJIYU010014474.1:0-13220 GCA_030144865.1 Tinospora cordifolia
TTTACTTCGGTAGGTTTCCTCACGTGGCTTACTGTTTTGAGAGTTAGTATAATGTATAGGAAGTGAGGAAAATATTGTAGACATTTTGACTTAGGCATTCTGCTACTGCTACATTTAGGACAGTGTATATATAATTAACTTTTGTATAAAAAAAAATTCTACTATACTTACTTGTTCTAGTTGTTTTTGCATTTATTAAGATTACTCTAATAGTGTTATATATGGTGTTGTGAAGAGGCTTAATAGTGTTTTGGGCAAGCTCAGTTTGGGAATGGGTTTGTCAGAACACTGTGCCGGTCGGTTTGTCCTTCTCCCTAGGGAAGGGGTCCCGATAGGTTGGTTCCAGGGTGAAGTTCAATTTTGAACTCTATCTCTATAGTAAGTCATCTGGGAACACATCCTCGTACTCACTAACCACTACTAGGTCTTGTATCCTCTTCGATTCCATAGGCTCTTCTTCAGAGAGTTCCTCAAACTCATTTGTCTGCCTTAGGTAGTTCAACATGGCTATGGTTAGGCTCCTTGGTAGTTTTTGCATATCTCCATTGATTTTATAGGTTTCCCTAGAAGGTAGGGTAATGGTTACTTGTCTCTTAGGACAATCTATCTGGGCTTGGTACTGGTCTAACCAATCCGTCCCCAAGATCACATCATATCCATAAAAAGGTAAGGTACATAGGTCAACTATTAAGAGTTTATCCTCAAACCTTAGGTCACAACTACACATTCTTTTTGAAGTCACAGTGGTCTTTATTAGTGTAAACTCATTCAAAGTTACAGGTAGTGTTTTCATCACAAGTTGTAACCTCTCAGCTAGTTCTTCATAAATAAAGGATTTAGAGGCACTTGAGTTAAATAATAGTTTCACAGCAACATTGAATAATAGGAACATACCTTCCACTACAGGGACCTGGTCTTCTTGGGCCTCAACCATGAACACTCTGGCCTGGTTCTGACCACGGCCTTGGTTTTGCCCTTGATTGGCATTCTGATTCTGTGTAGCTTAAGGACACCTATTCTGACCTCCTCCTTGGGTATTCTGTTGTTGTTGGGGAACCGGAGCTGATGTTGTTGGGTAGTTTTTAGCAAGATGCCCCCTCTGTCTGCATAAGAAGCACAATCCAAACCTCTTAGCCTACTCCCTTGCCTCATCCTTGTTCTGTCTGTGTTTCTATGGTGCGTTCCCACCATTCTTACTCTTCTTTTGAGCTCCTTGATTATTTTCATTCCCATGCCTCTTATTCATTCCCCTCAACTTTTGTTCCAAGTTGAGTTCTTGTTCCAGAGTTAGGGCCCTTTCTACAACGTCCTTGTAAGTCTTTAGGCCCAAAGTCTTCACTATCTTTTAGATCTCCATCTTGAGACCCTATGCGAACTAGTTGGCCTTCCTTTTCTCCTCCCTGATCAGATCTGGTGAGAATTTGGCCAGCTCCTTGAACTTCCTTTCATATTCAACTACAGTCATGTCCCTTTGATTCAGTCGAACAAAGTCTTACTATAGCTTGCTCAAGGTTGCTTCTAGAAAGAACTTCTCATAAAAGATCTCTGCAAAGTTCTCCTAGCTCTTGGCATCAACATCCGTATTAGGGTCCATCCTCATCATTTGCCACCAACTCCTGGCTGGTCCTTTAAAGTGGTGCGTGGCCAGTGGTACCCGTCTTGACCCAGTTACCTTTAGCACATTGAGAATTTCCTCCGTCTTTCAGTACCAGTGGTCTGCCGAGATGCAGTCTGTGGTACCATCAAATGAAGGAGGATGGAGCTTTTGTAGCTCAATCAACATTTTCCTCTATTTTTCATCCTCTAATCCCTCCTGAGCCCTCTGATATTCGGGATTTTGGACCACAGGTGCTGGCTATTGGACCTGGTTAGGTTTACATACTTGAGGTAGTGGTGCCACTTGCGAGATTATCTATGGAAGTACCCACAATAGTTGATCTAGCACCCTCTGCGCATCTCATTCATCATGGCTTCCATCCGGCTTTCCATTCCAGCAGGCAGTTCCTGTTCCCGTTATAAATTTAACATCTTGTCAGTATTTGCCTTGTCAGATGTTCGTACTATCATGACTCAAGTTTCATGTCTCTAGGTTTTCGATTTGTTCAGTGGCCTAAAGGTTTTTCTTCAAGGTTCTTTTCATGCATTGGTATAGGATTTGGTCTCAAAGCAATAAACAGGAAAGCATGCATATCATACAATCATACAATCAAGCTAGCACAACAAGGTTCCAAGCTTCCACCTAAGCTTCTAGGTTCAAGTGTCTCATACCACTCTACCCCTTCCACTTAGGCTTTCAATCAAAAAAGAATCACACCTAAACAATTTTGCAAATTGCTCAATAACTAAGGTTCCCGAGCCCACTATACTCCAATGTCCCATACCAGAGAGCATAGAGAAACTCGTTTTGCTAGAGTAACTGATCATTCACCACCTATGGCCCATCATTTTTCGAGTGCAGGCTTCCTCATATGCCCGAATTCCTATGCATCTCATACTTCATAGAAATCAAAAGATACAGAAACTTCCTGGTTTTGTGTCCTGATCAAGCAATTTTCTGTTTTCCCACGAGTTTCTGTCTTTAGCTTATGCCTTAGAGATTTATGCTTTTGATCCACAGTGCCAACCCTGGATATACCACGTTTCTACCTAAAGTCTTTTTCTAGACCTAAGGCTCAATATGGTTGACTCACAACCTCTATCTAGTCAAGGTACCATATTTGGCATCTTTTTCGACTTCTATTCACTTTCTTGCCCTAATTTTCCACCTTCTAATTTTTATTTTATAGAAAAATAAGAGTGTTCTTCAACTCTGACTACTCAAATAAGCTGGTGGGACAATTTCTAGATTGGGCGGTGAGACCGAAGTCTGCTTAGCAACCATGTTTTCTAGGGTAGGATAACCCACCTCCCTTTCAATGTTTGGCTTTACTCAGGACAAGACTTACCCACTATCAGCTCAACTTGTAGTCTTTGTATCCAAACAAAACATTTCAAAATATATTTTTTCTTTTTGAAAACACTTTCTAAAACATTTTTCAATTTTCAAAAACAGAAGGTAGGGCACCAAAATTTTAATTCAATTCAATGTGAAGCCTTAATTTGGGTTTCTAATTCTTGTCAAGCAACTAATGTTTGACTTTCTGTTTCTAGCCTAATCAACACATGTTTTGGCTTAACTTTCCATTTTTAGCCCAAGGCACCTAAAGCCGAGGCCCTGATACCACACTTGTAACACCCCAACCCCCACATTCATTGAGCATTGGACATAACCACCATTCTTTCACAATGGACTTAACCATTTGGCGAGTTGGGTCCATGTTACTTTACAAGTGACACACACTTGACTTTCTATTTTTCAATACCTTATGCCTTAGAGTAAATTCAAGAATAGAAATTTTCATTTAATAAAATCAAGACAATTAAATATAAAGAAAAATTCAACTTCTTTATTCATGAAAAAAAATACATAACTTTCTAATGTAAACTATTACATTGTTGATCAAAAGAAATTCATAACCTCTAAAATTTAAATTTTAGTGGAAGACTTATTCAAAATTGGACAACATGCCCTTACATTAAAAGAAAACTTTAAAAAAATAGAAACTTGCTAAAATAAAAACTATTTAAATTCTATGGCCTTCATTATTTAATTTCCTTTAAAAAAAAGAGGAAGGAGTGAACACAAAGCTCAGTAGATCTTTTTCAAATAACCATTTTTCAAATTCAAATCAAGTAACACATTCACATTTCAAACACTTGCATACATTAAGCGTTTCAAGCATCCCTTTGTTTAAAGTTGAGACTTTAGACCAAAAGGGTCTTTATGCCCTTGATGCTCTTAACAAAGTACCTCCTTAGAGTGAAATATAGCTTTTCTTAGTCAATTTCATTGGACTTTTGGACTCAAGAGAACTTACCCATCAACCAAGTACTTTGGTCTTAAAACCATATGAACTAATTATATGAAAAGAACATCCACATCAACCCACATGTTTGCTATGATGGTACGTGGTTATTTTCACCATTTTCTTTCGTTAAATCTTGAATCATCAATTAAACTTCAGAATATGAAACTAAGATCAATAAAATTTATAATATGAACAATCTTAAAAATCAAATCATGGAACAACCATAATCATGCATTATTCTTTGAAATAAAGCCTAAGCATGATACTAAACATGACATGAATATTATGAATGCATAAATTCGAACAAGGATCAAATCTGACACTGAAATATGTTTCAGAATACTAGAACTGAAATTATTTTGATTTCAAAAAGCCAAACAATGAACGTGCTAGTAATTCGAATAAGAAAAAGGGGTGTTTGAGAAATCACTTCCACCTTATGATGCTTTCTCCCCAAAGTTTAGACAAGAGTTCCCAATGTACAAGCACCAAGAAAATCACCCAAGATGAATCCCCAAACCAAGAATTTCTTACACATAAGAGGAAAAAGAAAGGTGAGAAGGGGTGCCAAGAAGAAGGCTTAGAGAACAAGAGGAAATCTCAACCCTTGTTTCTTGGGATGAGATGAATTGTGAGCATAGCGGGTTTATATAGAGTTCAAAAGGATAGAGAGTGGCAAGTTTTTGGTGTTTTCCTTGTATGAAACTTGCCAATTCTTCAAAATTTCGTGCCTCCCTAGTATAGGAGAATAGCAAGTGTATTCGAGTATTTTTTTTCTAATATAGAAACCAATTTTTGGATTTTTGGAATCATTTTTCTCAAATTTTTTCGTTATTTCTATTTTACTTTCAGAGAATTTAATCTAGACCGTCGGATCTTCCACGAGCGCAACAACAGCTCGTGATCAAGGAAAACATCTTAGATCTAGACTGTCAGATCTTCCTCGAGTGCAGCAACGGTTCACGATGAATGAAAACGTCTCAAATCTAGACGGTCAAATCGTCCTCAAGCACAGCACACGGTTCGGGATCTATGAAAAGCGTTTGGACTGTCAGATCTTCCTTGAGTTTCATACACGAATCTCAAATCACGATCAATGAAACCAAGCCTGTGTTGTGAGCCGTTGGATCGTCCTTGAGTGCGGTGTGCGGATCTCCGTTTGCGATCAATGAATCGTGCCTGCATCATGCACTATTAGATCGTCCTCGACTGTAGTGTGAGGATCTCTAGGCCATTGGATCTTGATGATTTGGTGCTCCTGTGCGTTTAGTGCGGGCTTGATCTAGACCGTGGGATCTTAGATTGTGCGGATTACACGTCTCTAGCCATTGGATGCAGTTTTTATTACCAAAATTACTTTCTAAGGTTTCTATTATCCGAGCTTTGTTAATTATAAACCAAATTTTACCTTCTAATTTGTGTAAATATGGTTTATCCTTCTATTTAATTAATTTGCTAATATTTTTCCCTTTCTAATTATTTAATATTGTATTTATTAGATATTTGTCTATTTCTTTAATATTTTTCTTTTGCCAACAATTAATAATCTATATTTCTCTATATTTTTCATTTCTTCATTTTATATATTTTTCTATATATTCATTCCATTTTTTTTAGAGAGGCAAAAATAATTATATACATATATATATATATATAATTTAGTCTTCTTACTTTATATTTGATAATTAATTCCATAATTGTTCCATTATTTGTATAATTATAAAATAATTCTTATATAAATAATATTTGATAATTCTACTAACCTTATATCATTAGTTAGATCATTCTGATACTGAGATTTCATTTGCCTCCAAATATTTTAGAATCTTTCTCAATAAATATTATTTCTCATTTTTCATTAATTTTTGTCAGCTTTATTTATTTTTAAGTTATTTGACAAAATTATGAGATATTACATTAATAAATTATGATGTATCCATGAACATTTTCAGTAAGTGTTTAACTAAAGGAATTGGGATAGAAGTTGTGTACTTGTAAATGTAACATAAGACCCAACCTGACTTGTGGTTGAGCTTAAACCTATTTCTAGGGGGTTGGGGTGTTACAAAGGTGGTATCAGAATATAGGTTTTAGGTGCCTTGGGTTAAAATTAGAAAGTCAATCAGTGGCTGCTTGACTAGAATTAGAAACTCAAATTAGGGTTTCACTTTGAATTGAATCGAAACTTGAATGTCTTAGGCTAGAATTAGAAAGTCGATCAGTGATTGTTTGACTAGAATTAGAAACTCAAATTCGGGTTTCAATTGGAATTGAATTGAATCTTGAATGCCCTACCTTCTATTTTTGAAATTGAAAAATGTTTTAGAAAGTGTTTTCAAAAAGGAAGTATATGTTTTTGAAATGTTTTGTTTGGATACAAAGACTACAAGTTGAGCTGATAGTGGGTAAGCCTTGTCCTGAATAAAGCTAAACATTGAAAGGGAGGTGGGTTATCTCACCCGAGAAAGTGTGGTTGCTAATCAAACTTCGATCTCGCCACCTAATCTGCAAGTTGTCCCACTAGCTTATATGAGTGGTCTTAGTTGAAGAATACCCTTACATTCTATAAAAGAAAATTAGAAGGTGAAAATTAGGGCAAGAAACTGTTTCGAAGTAAAAAAAGATGCCAAAGGCGGTGTCTTGACTAGACAAAGGTTGTGAGTCAATCAGTTTGAAACCATGTGTCTTGGGGATTGACCTTAGGTAGAGACATGGGTGTAGCAATGGGTGGCACAGTGGATCAAAAGCCTAAATCTCTAGGACATAGGCTAGAAACTAAACCGTTTTTGAAAACAGAAAATTGTTTGATCAGGACACATGACCGGGAAGCTTCTGTATCTTTCTGCTTCTATGCGGTATGGGATGCATAGGAATTCAAGGATATGGAGAAGCCTGGACTCGGAGAATGATGCACCATGTGTGGTGAATGATCGGTAACTCTAGCAAAACAGGTTTTTCTATGCTCACTGGTATGGGATGGTGGAGTATAGTGGGCTCGGGAACCTTAGTTATTGAGCAATTTGCGAAATTATTTGGGTATCGCTTTGTTCTGGGTGGAAGCCTAAGTGGATGGGTTAGAGTGTTATGAGATACTTGAACCTGGAAGCTTGGAACCTTGTTGTGCTAGCTTGATTGTATGATTGTGTGATATACATGCTTTACTGTTTATTTGCTTTGAGACCAAATCCATTACCCATGCATGAAAAGAACCTAGCAAAAAAACTTTTAGGCCACTGAATAGATTGATAACCTAAAAACTGAATCTAGAATCATGATAGTATGAATGTTTTCTAAAATAAAGATTGACGTTGAAAAGATGAGTTGGGAAGAGTTCAAGGAGGTCTTCCACGAAAAGTTCTTTCTAGAGACGACACTATGGAAGCTACAAGAGGACTTCGTCAGGTTGAATTAGAAGGACTTGACTATAGTTTAGTACAAGAGAAAGTTTATTGAATTGGATAAGTTCTCTCGGGAGCTGATCTAAGAAGAAAGGCTGAAAGCTAATTGGTTTGCTCGGGGTCTCAAGATTGAGATTTGAAAAGTGATTATGACTCTCAGCTTAAAGACATATAGGAATCTTAGATCATGAACTCAACTTAGAACAGAGGTTGGGAAGAAAGAACAAGAGGCCTAGTAATGAAATAGAGAACCCAAAGGCCTAGAAAAAGAATAAGAGTGATGGGAAGGCACCACAAACCCAAAAATGGGGGCAAAATAAAGATGAACTAAAAGATCGGGTGAGGAAGCAAGGACTGTGCTATGTGTGCAGTAGAAGGGTCATGTACCAAGAAACTGCCTGACTACACCCACCCAGGCTCCTCAGCCACATAATTCTTAGGGAGGAGGTCATAATGATCGTTCTTAGGGCAAAAAACAATTACAGAATACCAACTAGGGGTAGAATTAAGGTCGTGGGTAGAACCAAGCCAGAATGTTTGCTATTGAGGCTCAAGAAGATTAAGACCTACCCTAGAGACCCTACTATAAAAAAAAATAGGAGAACTTGATTAGCCCTTTATTTAAAATTGTTATATGTTAGCATTTATGGGTTTTAAGCTTTGATAAGGTTCTGTACCTATTCTTTTCAATAAATGAAATTTATTTCCTCAAGAATCCTTGTTGTTACATTTTGAAGGTTCAAAATAAAAATTCTAGGAATAGATAGTGTTAGTAATAACCTGAGGCCTGCCGTGTGGTTGAGTCCACTGAGACCAAGGTGGGGTATGACAAAAAAACTTTGACCTTCAAATAGATTGAGAACTTTAGGTTGGGTATGACCCTAAAATGAAAAATGAGCCTATCTCTACAAAATGTCTTGCGCACCACATCTTTTCTAATTAGATTGGGGGTGAACAAATGCAAGATGAATGACTTACAAGCTTGTAGAAGAAATTGAATAAGACAAGCATACTGACCTTAGGTCAGATGCTAAAGATACCCTAAGACTTAGGGAGAAAACATTATATGAGTAATTGCGAATCATCTCACTAAAGTGGTTAATTTTTGCCAAACCGATCCAGATCAAGTCAGTAAGTCCGAGAGAGTTACCCAGACACTAGAGTCTCTGTTAAGCTCTTGTATCTTAGACATTAAAGGAAATGGGAGAAAGTACGAACCTGACCCCTCTCACATTATCCACTAGGAGGAAGTGAATTTTCAAGGTGATGCTACTTATGAGGGAACAACATCAGAACCCTTGACCATAAAGTACAAAGTTCGCAAACAAAGGATATCATGTTACTAAAGGTACTGTGGAAACATCACGAGGTGGAAGAAGCTACCTGGGAACTCGAAAGTAAGATGAAGACCAAATATCCACATCTATTCACTAAAAATCCTTAATTACGTACAAATTTCGAGGATGAAATTTTTTAAGGAGGGTAGGTTGTAATACCCTAAATCCTTTGTACTCAATTAAATGAAATTTATCATTTATTCAGTGAAATTTTGGTGCAAAATGAAACCGAGCTCATTTCAAGGCTAAATTTGGCAGGTTTCTAAAACTTTCATTTAGTGCCCCTAAAGAACCTAAAAAAACTTGAAATGAAGTAAGGTAACATGAACTAACTAAAGGGACAACATATTAAAAAATTAGAATAATTGGTCAAAGTTAAGGTTTTCATTTGCCAAACGTCATTCAGGGGTCTAAATTAGAAATAATTTTTTAGGGTACTTCGGGGGATCAAAATGACCTGAAATGAAACGAAATAACATGAACTAAAAAAATGAATGACATATCCATAAATTAGAACAATTGGTTGAGGTTAAGGTTTTCATTTGCCAAACGTCCTTCAGGTGGTCCAAATTAGAAAGAGTCATCATTTAGGGCACTTTGGGGGATCGAAATGACCTGAAACGAAACGAAATGACATGAACCAACAAAATGAATGATATATCCAAAAATAAGAACAATTGACCAAGATTTGGATTTTTATTTACCTAGTGACCTTAGTGGATCTTAAATAAGGAAAGTTTTTGAGGGAAAATCACTTGAGGCCAAACCATACCTTAAAATGTGCATTAGGTTCATGTGATTCCAAAACTATAGGTTATAAATCATAATTCCATGTAAATAATGAGATCTTAATTTTTATTTGATTTTTGTAAACCCATGAAGTCATGACCACCCATAACATGTGCAAGTCACATGGGTGAAACACCATGATCATGTGCACCCTACTCTACCCTAAGCTCCATGGAACATGTCCATTATTTGAAACTATAAAGAATGATTTCATGTGCTATGTAAAGGATCAAGTATGCCCACACCTATAGAAACCTTGAAGAATGATTCCATGTGCCAAGATAAATGATCATGTAAACTAAGGTTATGTATAAAATGTCTCAAAAGTGTGTGTGTGGGCACAATTTTGACAAACCCAAGATAGAAGTTTAACTAGAGTGGCTAATTTAAAGATATAGAAAGATTCCTTTACCTAGAAAAAATTAGAAAATAGAAGCTTTCCTCATGCTCACATGTGGAGCCAAAAAAGGAGAGAATCCAAGGGAAATAAGAAACATTTTAAAGCTTTGTTTTTATGTGCCCATATTAGAAACTTATTTGATTTTATGAATCACAACTCATTAGAATGTTTCCCTACTAAAAGAGGACGTCCAAGAGAGATTAGAATGTAGTATAAATCTTTAATTGTATTTACACACATAAAAAAAACAAATAAGGTTCAAAGATTTTGTTCACACTTGGATTGGAAACCTTAATGGTCCCACTTGCCAACCATGAACACACTTGCCTTTCTCACCCAAACCATCCCCTTATGAGTTTGGAAATATGCCCAAATGTGGTGAGCTTCCCTAGCTGCCCTAGGTGCCCCCATTTTGCTCATGAACACCTATAAATATCCCCTCTTGCTCACATTCATGTCATCCCAAAGCAAATAGTTGACACTTCCCTCTTTGCTTGTTCTTGCCCTCTTCTTGGCACCTCTTCTCACTCTCTTTTCTTTCTTGTGTGAGAAGTTATTATTTTATAGTTTTAGAGAGTTGTTGAAGTATTTTTGTTGGTGATTAGAAGTTCTTGAAGTTCTAAAAGTAGTGAACAAGGGGAACCTCTGCCAGATTCTACAAAGAAACTCGAATTAAGGTGGAGGGGATTTCTTAGACCTCTACTTTGCTATTTTAAATTTCTAGCATGTTTATGCTTGTTTAAATTCTAATTTTCAGCATGTTTAATCATATTTTAATTTTAGTTAGCATGTTTTTATGTTTTAATCACTCATGAGAGCATGCCATGCTTAGAATCCATGTTTAGGATTTAATTAAATGTTTCAAACATGCTATGTAATGCTTTCATGCTTTTTTGGTTGCTTAAAATTTTGATATTCACATTTGGAATTTCTTTTATGATTATATGATTCTTAAATATAAAAAATTAAAAATAAGAACCATGTACTATCGTAGTGACCCGTATGGGTGTTCTTAACGCATGCTTGGAGTGTGTGGTTGCAAGGCGCAACTATGGGATACTTGATATGTGGCATCCAATAGAAAGTGACAAAGAAATATCCTTCCACCCTAAAGAGGGGTATCTTAATTAAGAAAATCAAGGGAGTAGAACCCATTTTAGTCTTAACGTCAACTACAACAAAAATGTTGCTTGAATCACTTATTGCATGAAAGTGTTTGAATTTGAATGTGCTATTGATTTGAAATAGTAACTTAGTTGTTTAATGAATGATCCATTAGGCTATGTGCTCACCCCTTCTTTTTATTTTTGCGAAAATTGACTTGAATCATGAAGGCCATGGATATTAAATTATTTCTAAGTTTTGAAAGTTCTATTTTGAGGGCATGCTGCCCAAATTTTGAATTTAAAACTTTCGCTGAATTTTATTTAAGTTTTGAAAGTTATGTACTCAAGTTTTGATTTAAGAATATAACTTTCTTTATTTTATTTGAATAAATAAAGAGTTTGAAGTATTCCTTTATCTAATTGTATAGCTTTATTGAATTAAAATTTAATACATTGTGATATATCCATGAACGTTTTCAATAAGTGTTTAAATAAAAGAATTGAGATGAAAGTTGTGTACTTGTCAATGTAACATAGGACTCAACTCGCCTTGTGGTTGAGCTTAAACCTCTTTTTAGGGGGTTGGGTTGTTACAATGTAAGGCTAGTTTAGGGAATTATTCCTCATGGGATGTCTTAGTGTTTATGGGGTATGAGTGTACATGATCATGACATGTTATCATCTTCTATCATGTGACTTGAACATACTTAGGGGTGTTTACACATTTTTGGGTCCACATGAAATTAATAAAAATTCATATCTTTCATTTGGCTAGGTTTTTTGGCCCTTAGCACATATTCTTGCATTCACATGAAACAAATAAAAATTTATAACTTCTATTAGGCTGAGGTTCTTTCCATTTTCTTTCCTAATATAGATTCCACTGAAGCATATTAGGCAAACGAACCCTCAATTGGACAAATAAAATGATTTATGGATGCCTAGATTAGTTGGGTGATTTATTTCATTTCATTTCACTTCATTTCATTTTTGTTCCTCAATTTTCATCCCCTAAGGGGTTTTTGAGTAATTAAACTAGCTAATTAATCCTTTAAATGAATTTCTCTCATTTACTCCTTATAATTCAGTCATTTCATTTCATTTTGTAAATAGTTTTCAAGCTATTACAACCTACCCTCCTTAGAAAAATTTTATCCTCGAAATTTGTACATATTCAGGGGTTCCTATTGAACGGGTGTGGGTACTTGGTCTTCATTTTGCTGTCCAATTCCCTAGTAGCTTCTTTTATTCCATGATAGTTTCATAGTACCTTAACTAAGGGAATATCCTTAGTTCTTAGATTCTGTGCCTTGTGATCAAGGACTTTTACTGTCGTTTCCTCGTATGAGGCATCATCCAGGATATTTACTTCCTCCTAGTGGATAATGTGAGAGGGATCTGGTTCATACTTGTAAAACCCCGAAGTTTTTAAAGGCACACAACTCGAAAATGAATTTTAAAAATCATGAAATAAATATAAAAATGTGTGAAAACATGTTTTAAATGACTATTATATGATATAGTAAGAAAATAAAATAAGTTTAGATGATTAAAATTGGAAAAAATGTTGAAAATGCATGAAAAAAATGGGGTACCATGCTGGTGACCGCGGTCAACAGTGCAAAATCTCGAAAAAATTAGGTCACCGTGGTGACCGCGGTCCGTAAAGTGCCGACCGCGGTCATTACGCAAAATTTAACCCATTTTGAGCCCTAAATCCGTCTTTTCACGCACAGCAAGTTCCTGAGTTGAGCCAGAATTCCAGAGAGACGATCCAGAGCTGATTCAAGGAAGAGCTAAGGGTCTAAGGAAGGAATCTGAACTTTTAAATCATTTAAGCTTCAATTCTATCGATTCATTCAGATTTTGTATCTGAAATAAGGGTTTTTGAGGGTTTTGTTTGTATAAAATGATCCAGAACCCTATGAGCTCGGATCTTCCTTCTAAACTGACAAATTATCGATCTAGAACTGAATTTTGGAGGTTTTGACTGTTCATTTGCAGTTTTAGACGAATCCAGAGGAAAGTTGCATATCTGGAGGATTTTTGGAGGGTGTAAATCGCTTGATAGGTAATAAAACCCAATCTATTCCTCTTTTGAAGTGATAGTCAGTTCTAAATGTGTTCTATTCTTAGTTTGGAACGCGTTGACTATAATTTCATATTAATGTGAGGAGAAATGGAAATTTGGATTTTTTTGGATGTTGTTGAAGAGGGATTTTTGAGGATTTGGATTGAATGACGTGATTTAATCATTTCAGCCTGTGGATTTCGAGCGTGAT
>JAJIYU010014475.1:0-13205 GCA_030144865.1 Tinospora cordifolia
CTCGCTGGTATGGGATGGTGGAGTATAGTGGGCTTGGGAACCTTAGTTATCGAGCAATTTGCAAAATTGTTTGGGTGCGACTCTATTCTGAGTGAAAGCTTAAGTGGAAGGGGTAGAGTGGTATGGAACACTTGAACTTGGAAGCTTAGGTGGAAGCTTGGAACCTTGTTGTGCTAGCTTGATTGGATGATCGTGTGATATGCATGCTTTACTGTTTATTGCTTTGAGACCAAATCCTATACCCATGCATGAAAAGAACGTAGAAGAAAAACCTTTAGGCCACTAAACAAATCGAGAACCTAGAAACATGAAGTTAGAGTAATGTTAGTACAAACATCTGACGAGACAAATACTAGAACAAAAAGGTACGCTACTCGATGCACGACCTCTGATGAGACCAAACAACAGGAATAGGAACTGCCTACAGGAATGGAGGCGCAGATGAAGGCCATTATGAATGAGATGTCGTAGAGGGTGCTGGATCAACTATTGCGAGCACTTCCACAGATAATCCCTCAGGTGGCACCATAGCCTCAAGTACCTGAACCTACCCAAGTCTGACAGCCAGCACCTGTGGCCCAAAACCCCGAATATCAAAGGGCTCAGGAGGGGTTGGAGGATTAGAAACAAAGGAAAATGTTGATAGAGCTACCGAAGCTCCATCCTCCTTCATTCAATGGTACCACAGACTGCATCTTGGTAGACCACTGGTACCAAGAGATGGAGGAAATTCTCAATGTACTAAAGGTAACTTGGTCAAGACGAGTGGCCCTGGCCACGCACCACTTTAAAGGACCAGCCAGGAGTTGGTGGCAAATGATGAGGATGGACCCTAATACGGATGTTGATGTCGTGAGCTAGGAAAACTTCACAGAGATCTTTTATGAGAAGTTCTTTCCAGAAGCAACCTTGAGCAAGCTACAAAAGGACTTTGTTTGACTTAATCAAAGGGACATAATTGTAGCTGAATATGAAAAGAAGTTCATGGAACTGGCCAAATTCTCACCAGATCTGATTAGCGAGGAGAAAAGGAAGGCCAACCAGTTCGCACAGGGTCTCAAAATGGAGATCTGAAAGATAACGAAGACTTTGGGCCTAAAGAGTTACAAGGACGTTGTAGAAAAAGCCCTAACTCTGGAGCAAGAACTCAACTTGGAACAAAGGTTGAGGGGAAAGAATAAGAGATCTGTGAATGAAAATAATCAAGGGGCTCAAAAAAAAAGTAAGAATGGTGGGAATGCACCACAGAAATAGGACAGAATAAGGATGAGGCAAGGGAGTAGGCTAAGAGGCTGGGATTGTGCTTCTTATGCAGACAGAGGGGGCATCTTGCTAAAAATAGAATACCTAGGGAGGAGGTCAGAATGGGTGTCCTCAAGCCAAACAGAATCAGAATGCCAATCAGGGGCAAAACCAAGGCCGTGTCAAAACCAGGCCAGAGTGTTCGCGGTTGAAGCCCAAGAAAACCAGGTCCCTGCAGTGGAAGGTACGTTCATGTTATTCAATGTTGCTATGAAACTATTATTTAATTTGAGTGCCTCTAAATCCTTTATTTCCGAAGAACTAGCTGATAGATTACAACTTGTGACGAAAACAATACCTGTAACCTTGAATGTGTCCACACCAATAGGGACCAATGTGACTTCAAAAAGAATCTGTAGTTGTGACCTAAGGTTTGGGGATAAACTCTTAACAGTTGACCTATGTACCTTACCTTTTTATGGATATGATGTGATCTTGGGGATGGATTCATTAGATCAGTACCAAGCCCAAATAGACTGCCTTAAAAGACGAGTGACCATAACACCACCTTCTGGAGAAACCTATAAAATCAATGGAGATATACAAAAACTACCGAGGAGTCCAACCATAGCCATGTTGAACTGCCTAAGGCAGAAGGATGAGTTTGAGGAACTCTTTGAAGAAGAGCCTATGGAATCGAAGAGGATACAAGACCTAGCAATGGTTAGTGAGTACGAGGATGTGTTCCCAGATGACTTACCCAGACTACCACCTGCTAAAGAGATAGAGTTCAAGATTGAACTTCACCCTGAAACCAACCCTATAGCTATACCTCCTTATAGATAGGCACCGGTAGAATTGATTGAGTTAAAGTCACAACTCAATGAGCTCTAGGATAAAGGGTTCATCAGGCTGAGTGAATCACCTTGGGGAGCTCCAGTATTGTTCGTGAAGAAGAAGGATGGTTCTATGAGACTTTGTGTCAATTATCAAAAGTTAAACCAAGCTACGGTAAAGAATAAGTTCCATTACCCAAGGATTGATGACCTATTTGATCAATTGAGATGAGCCACTCATTTCTCAAAGATTGATCTTAGGTCGGGTTATCATCAGCTGAGAATTAGGGAGTCCGAGATATGCAAAATTGCCTTCAGGACAAGATATGGACACTTCGAGTTCACCGTGATGCCATTTGGTTTGACCAATGCCCCGGCACCATTCATGGACTCGATAAACCGAGTATTTAGACAGTATCTTGACCAGTTTGTGGTGGTATTCGTAGATGACATCCTAATCTACTCCAAGTCAGAGGCTGGACACTTAGAACACTTGCAGATAATGTTGGAGACACTCATAAGGCATTAATTATATGCCAAGTTCAGCAAGTGTGAGTTCTGGATGAGGACAGTCAAGTTCCTTGGCCGCGTAGTGTCAACAGAAGGCATCTCTGGAGATCCAGAAAAAGTAGAAGCAGTTATGAATTGGAAGCAACCTAAGATAGTCATAGAGATCAGGAGCTTCTTTGTTCTGGCTGGATATTGCAGAAGGTTCATCCAAGATTTCTCCAAACTAGCAGAACCTATGCCCAAGCTGACCAGGAAGGGAGTCAAGTTTGATTGGAATGAGTGTGAACAATCATTCCAAGAACTAAAGAAGAGATTGACTATGGCCCCTATCCTAGTCACTACAACTGTAACACCCCAACCCCCATAATTTTAAGCATTGGACATGACCACCATTCTCTTGACAGTGGACTAAACCCAACGGCAGGTCGGGTCGGTGTTACATTTACAAGTACACAACTTGCATCATTTTCTATTTCAATTATTTCATGCCTTAACTTTATTTGACAATACATAATTTAAATTTAAGAAATTGATAAGGCAATAATGCAAGAAATAACTGAAATTCATAAACTCAATTAATTAAATAAAATTGAGTACATAATTTGATCTTGAAGAAAAATATTACAGCGGAAGATTCAAAACTTGGGCAACATGCCCTTACATAGAAATTAGAAATTTTTTAAATAAAAGGAACCTAACTAATATTCATGATCTTCATGTAATTCAATTACCTGAAAAATAGAAGGAAGGGTGAGCACATAGCCTAGTGGATCTTTTTAAACATCTAAATCATTATTTCAATTCAAACAAACCAAGCATATCAAAAACTTTTGTACATTAGGCGATTCAAGCAATTTCTTGTTTATGGTTGACATTTGGACCGAAAGAGGTTAATCTCTATGTTCCACATCGTTGGGAGAGAGAATCACTCTTGGAAACTCAAACCCCAATATCTATGAAGTGGGGTCACTCCTGGAAACCCAGTTCAAAATCATCAATGGTAAACCGGTAAGCTAGGTCCGGGGTGGAACACACACAATGACACTATGCAGTCCATCATTGCGTTGGTACGTGGATTGAATCATTATTTAATCTTTTCTTAGTGATAAAACACATAATATCGAATTAAACCATCGATGCAACATACACAAAACATGAATCATTAAATATTTATTCATGGCACAATTCATGTATATCATGCATCAATATTCTTGATTTCTAAACATGCATAACATGTATATTCATGGCACATCAGATAAAACATGCATATTAAAACGTATATCCAATCAATCATCTTCAAAACATCATCACACATGCAAGTCTTATTCAATTTAAAATAAAGAAGTAGAAGTTAGAAATCACTTCCACCTTAAATACGTCTTTTTTGTACGCCTCTACAATCGGGCAGAGTTCTGTTACTTCAAAGCTTCCAAACACTCAAGAACTCTCAAGACACTCAAGAACAGTTCAAGATTACTCAAGAACGGAGGGAATTTTCAAGAAGAAGGCTAGAGAGAGTCAAGAGGGACTAGTATGCTCTTGACTTGGGATGAACACAATGTGAGCATTAGGGGTCCTTTATATAGAGTTCAAAATAGTATAGAATGGTAAGTTTTTGGTGTTCTCCTTGTAGGAAACTTGTCAATTATTCAAAATTTCGTGCCCCCCAAGCATAAGAAAATAGCAAGTGCATTGGAATACTTTTTGAAATTTAGAAACATTTTTTTCAGATTTTTTTTGAAATTTCGCATTTATTTTCGGAGCCTCGAATCTGGACTGTCGATAATCCTCGATCGCAGCATCAGATCACGGTTATGATTTTCGAATTTGCTGTGGATCGTTGGATTTTCCTCAATCTTAGCACAGATCAAGCGCCTTAGATCTTGTCTGTTAAATGAGCCTCAACTGCAGCACGAACATTCGCGATCAACAAAATTAGCGTGGTCCATTGATCAACCTCGAGCGCAGTACTGAATCGCGATCAAGATTAACGAACTCGTTGTGGACCGTTGATCAATCTCGAGCGCAGCACTGGATTGCTATTAAAAAAATGGCTTTGATCTTCACCGTTGGATGGACCTCGAGTGCAGCATTAGATCTTGAACACTGATCCGAGCCGCATGATTATCCTCAAGTGCAGTGTCATTCGCGATCAAAGAATCGAATCTTAACCGTTAAATGAAGCAGATCAAATCTGGGCCGTTGGATTATGCTGATCTGGTGTTCCTGAGCGCTGTTTTGGGCTTCGATTTCGTTCGTTGGATTGTGCATATTGGTTTTGGACCGTTGGATGCAATTTCTAATTACCAATTTGATTTCTAATATTGCTATTATCCGAAATTTGCCAATTTTACACTTTCTAATTGATGTAAACATGATTTTTGCACATGTCTTTCCATTTTATCAATTTTCTAATATTTCCTCCTTTCTATTTATTTAATATTGCATTTATTAGAGATATTTCTATTTAATATTTTTAATGTTCTATTTAATATTTTTAATGTCAATAATTAAATAATCTACATTTTCTATTTCCATATATTTTTATTTATTTTATATTTTATTTTCAAATAATCATTTATGTAATTATAAATTGATACTTATATAATGTTTTATTTATTTTAAATAAATACATGCATACTACATTTTTATTTAATTATGTAAATTTTTCTATATACATATTCCTATAATATGTAGTATTAACATTTATTATGCTAACACACACATTATTCATACACACATTAACCTATATGTGTGTGTGTGTGTGTGTGTGTGTGTACGTGTGTGTGTGTGTACTTTATTTCTTTTTTTTCTTAAGCAACTCTTTAAATTTCATAATTAATTATACTAAATTAAAATTTTCATTTAATTATCAAATTAAGGTCTTATTTGTCTATTTTATATCTCCAATATATATTATTTTTCATTTGCCAACCTACAATATCCACTCAAAGATGTCTTAAAATCTTCGAATTTATTTCACTTAACTTATCTTATTTATCTTTTAATTATTTGACAAAATTTTGGGTTATTACAACCTACCCTCCTTAAAAGAATTTCGTCCTCGAAATTTATACTCATTCGTTTGGGCGTCGTTTTGTCAGATAGTTTGGTTTTGACTAAGTTAGTATTCCCAAGGGCTTTGCTACTTTAATGGTACACTAGGAATTCTTAAGGAAATAAATTTCATTAATTGAGATAATTGGTACAAAGCCTTATTTCGACTTAAAATTCATAAATGTTAGCAATCTAAAGGTCTCCCTACTACTACTCATATTCAAAATTAGTTCATTAGTCCTAACATTGGACTATGAGGGTTTCTACTTGGGTTTTGAACTTCCTGAGCTTCAACAACCAACATTCTAGCTTGGTTCTCACCATTACCCTTATTGTCTTGAGGATGAGGAGCCCAAACAGGTGCAGTTGGACAATTTCTGGTAAAATGACCCCTTTGTCTACACACATAGCACAGCCCTTGTCTCTTAGCCTACTTCTTTTGTTCTTTTTCAGTTTGGTGAGTTTGTTTCTGTTTCTTGTTTTCCTTTCCCGTCTTTTGATCATTTTGTGGTTTCTTGTTTTTATCCCTTACGAATCGTTTGAAGTGGATATCCTTTTTTATTGAATTAATCTCAACTGTCGTTCCTTTGGGCATGGTTAGTCTTAGAGGAATAACTAGTTCATTGATTCCCATTCTGAGTTCATTCTGAACCTCGGGCTGTGACTGTAGAGTCCTCATCTCTTGCTCGACCACTTGTTGAGTGATTTCTACTATTATCTCTAGTGATAGGACGGAAGCTACTACCACATCTGCCCCTTGGTTATTTTGATAAGGTGTATTGGTGTTTTCTTGGATTTCTTCCATTATCTACAAGCCAAAGCCACTTTAGTGTCCCACAAGGTATCATAGAAGTTTCAATTAGGACATTCATCTAGGTCACTTACCCATCTTTTCTTATCTTCGGGATACTAAATGTTTTTCTAGACTTGAGAAATGGTCATCTTACCTACATCATATATTGTATCCATTTCCTCAAGTTTTCGTTCCGTTCGTACTATCATGACTATATATTCATGTCTCTAGGTTCTCGATTTGTTTAGTGGCCTAAAGGTTTTTCTTCTAGGTTCTTTTTATACATGGGTTCAGGATTTGGTCTCAAAGCAAATAAACATTACAACATGCATATCACACAATCACACAATCATGCTAGCACAGCAAGGTTCCAAGCTTCCACATAAGCTTTCAGGTTCAAGCATCACATACCACTCTACCCCTTCCACTTAGGTTTTCACCCAGAACAGAGCCGCACCCAAACAATTTTGCAAATGTCTCGATAATTGAGGTTCTCGAGCCCACTATACTCCACTGTCTCATACCATTGAGCATAGAGAAACCCATTCTATCAAAGTTACCGATCATTCACCACACATGGTCCATCATTCTCCAAGTCCAGGCTTCCCCTATACCCCCGAATTCCTATGCACCCCATACTACATAGAAATTGAAAGATACAGAAGCTTTCCGGTCTCGTGTCCTGATCAAACAATTTTTTGTTTTCACACAAGTTTTCGTCTCTAGCCTATGCCCTAGAGATTTATGTTTTTGATCCACTGTGCCACCCCTGGCTACACCACATTTCTACCTAGGGTCTTTTTCTGGACCTAGGGTTCAATCTGGTTGACTCACAACCTTTGTCTAGTCAAGATACCATATTGGGCATCTTTTTGACTTCTATTCACTTTCTTGCCCTAATTTTCCACCTTCTAGTTTTCCTTTAAAGAAAATAAGAGTGTTCTTCAACACCAACTACTCATATAAGCTGGTGGGACAACCTCCAGATCGGGCGGCGAGATCGAGGTCAGCTTAGCAACCGCGCTTTCTAGAGCGGGATAACCTACCTCCCTTTCAATGTTTAGCTTTACTCGGGACAAGGCTTACCCACTATCAGCTCAACTTGTAGTCTTTGTGTCCAAACAAAATAGTTCAAAGTATATTTTTCCTTTTTGAAAACACTTTCTAAAACATTTTTCAAAAATAGAAGGTAGGGCACTACAATTTTAATTCAATTTGAAGCCCTAATTTGGGTTTCTAATTCTCGTCAAGCTACTAATGGTTGACTTTCTAATTTTTGCATAGTACATCTACTAACTGAGCTCTAATACCACCTTTGTAACACCCAAACTCCTATAGCTTTAAGCATTGGACATGTCCACCATTCTCTTGACAGTGGACTAAACCAAACGACGAGTCGGGCCGGTGTTACATTTACAAGTACACAACTTGCATCACTTTCTATTTCAATTATTTCATGCCTTAACTTTATTTGACAATACATAATTTAAATTTAAGAAATTGATAAGGCTATAATGTAAGAAATAACTGAAATTTATAAACTCAATTAATTAAATAAAATTGAGTACATAATTTGATCTTGAAGAAAAATATTACAGCGGAAGATTCAAAACTTGGGCAACATGTCCTTACATAGAAATTAGAAAGTTTTTAAATAAAAGGAACCTAACTAATATTCATGATCTTCATGTAATTCAATTACCTGAAAAATAGAAGGAAGGGTGAGCACATAGCCTAGTGGATCTTTTTAAACATCTAAATCATTATTTCAATTCAAACAAACCAAGCATATCAAAAACTTTTGTACATTAGGCGATTCAAGCAATTTCTTGTTTATGGTTGACATTTGGACCGAAAGAGGTTAATCTCTATGTTCCACATCGTTGGGAGAGAGAATCACTCTTGGAAACTCAAACCCCAATATCTATGAAGTGGGGTCACTCCTGGAAACCCAGTTCAAAATCATCAATGGTAAACCGGTAAGCTGGGTCCGGGGTGGAACACACACAATGACACTATGCAGTCCATCATTGCGTCGATACGTGGATTGAATCATTATTTAATCTTTTCTTAGTGATAAAACACATAATATCGGATTAAACCATCGATGCAACATATACAAAACATGAATCATTAAATATTTATTCATGGCACAATTCATGTATATCATGCATCAATATTTTTTATTTCTAAACATGCATAACATGTATATTCATGGCACATCAGATAAAGCATGCATATTAAAACGTATATCCAATCAATCGTCTTCAAAACATCATCACACATGCAAGTCTTATTCAAATTAAAATAAAGAAGTAGAAGTTAGTAGAAATCACTTCTACCTTAAATACGTCTTTTTTGTACGCCTCTAAAATCGGGCAGAGTTCTGTTACTTCAAAGCTTCCAAACACTCAAGAACTCTCAAGACACTCAAGAACACTCAAGAACGCTCAAGAACAGTTCAAGATTACTCAAGAACTGAGGGAATTGCCAAGAAGAAGGCTAGAGAGAGTCAAAAGGGACTAGTATGCTCTTGATTTGGGATGAGCACAATGTAAGCATTAGGGGTCCTTTATATAGAGTTCAAAATAGTGTAGAATGGTAAGTTTTTGGTGTTCTCCTTGTAGGAAACTTGTCAATTATTCAAAATTTCGTGCCCCTCAAGCATAGGAAAATAGCAAGTGCATGGGAATACTTTTTGAAATTTAGAAACATTTTTTTCAGATTTTTGAAATTTTTTCAGATTTAGTCGGATTTTTCGATTTTATTTTCAAAGCCCTGAATCTGGACTGTCGATAATCCTCAATCGCAGCATTAGATAACGGTTATGATTTTCAGATTTGTTGTGGATCGTCGAATTTTCCTCGATCGTAGCACAGATCAGGCGCCTTAGATCTTGTCCATTAGATGGGCCTCGATTGCAGCACGGACGTTCGCGATCAACAAAATCAGCGTGGTCCGTTGATCAACCTCGAGCGCAGCACTGGATCGCTATTAAAAAAATGGCTTTGATCTTCATTGTTGGATGGACCTCAAGTGCAGCATTAGATCTTGAACACCGATCCGGGCTACACGATTATCCTCGAGTGTAGTGTCATTCGTGATCAAAGAATCGAATCTGAACCGTTAGATGAGGCAGATTGAATCTAGGCCATTGGATTATGCTGATCCGGTGCTCCTGAGCACTATTTTGGGCTTCGATTTCGTTCATTGGATTGTGCAGATTGGTTTTGGACCGTTGGATATAATTTCTAATTACCAACTTAATTTCTAATATTGCTATTATTCGAAATTTGCCAATTTCACACTTTCTAATTGATGTAAACATGATTTTTGCACATGTCTTTCCATTTTATTAATTTTTTAATATTCTCTCCTTTCTATTTATTTAATATTGTATTTATTAGAGATATTTTTATTTAATATTTTTAATACCAATAATTAAATAATCTACATTTTTCATTTCCATATATTTTTATTTATTTCATATTTTATTTTCAGATAATCATTTATGTAATTATAAATTGATACTTATATGATGTTTTATTTATTTTAGATAAATACATGCATACTACATTTTTATTTAATTATGTAAATTTTTCTATATACATATTCCTATAATATGTAGTATTAACATTTATTAGCTAACACACACATTAACCTATATATGTGTGTGTGTGTGTGTGTGTGTGTGTGTGTATACTTTATTTCTTTTTTTTTCTTAAACAACTCTTTAAATTTCATAATTAATTCTACTAAATTAAAATTTTCATTTAATTATCAAATTAAGGTCTTATTTGCCTATTTTATATCTCCAATATATATTATTTTTCATTTGCCAACCCACAATTTCCACTCAAAGATGTCTTAAAATCTTTGAATTTATTTCACTTAACTTATCTTATTTATCTTTAATTATTTGACAAAATTTTGGGTTATTACACCAACTCACGGTGTTACCTATACCCTCTATATTAATGCTTCGCTAAATGGACTTGGAGCAGTGTTGATATAGAAAAGACAAGTAGTCGTTTATGCTTCGCGACAACTGAAGGTCCATGAGAAGAATTACCTTACTCACAACCTAGAATTAGCGGCCATTGTGTTTGCCCTAAAGATTTGGAGACGCTACCTTTATGGTGAGAAATTTTATTTGTTTTTAGATCACAAGAGCTTGAGGTACATCTACACCGAGAAGGAGTTGAACCTCAGGCAACAGAGATGGATGGAGTTCTTGAAAGACTATGATTTTCGACTACACTACCATCTGGGGAAGGCCAATGTAGTGGTTGACGCCTTGATTAGGAAGTTCAACAAACAAGAGGAAGAGAAAGGCCAGATGTACCAATTGATTGATGATTTTAAGGTGCGCGTGACTCTAAATGAAAAGCAAGCCTACCTCTGCACTATGTCTTGCCAGCCAGATCTTCTGCACCAAATCAGGGATTAACAATGGCAAGACAATTGGCTTACTAGTCTGATCGAAGGAGTTACACAAAGCAAGCATACTGACTTTAGGCTAGATACTGAGAACACCCTAAGGCTCGGAGAAAGGATATGTGTACCTCAGCAAAGATAGAACAAGCAAATTATACTTGATGAAGCTCATCAGACCAAGTATATCATGCACCTAGGCAGGTATAAGATGTACCAGAACCTCAGGAAAACCTACTGGTGGAGAGGAATGAAGAAGGACGTAGCTAAGCATGTCTCTAAGTGCTTAACATGTAAACAAGTGAAAGCGGAACATCGAAAAACCTCTGGAATGTTACAACGTCTCCCTATCCTTGAATGGAAGTGGGATAACATTGTCATGGACTTTGTTAGTGGTTTACCGAGAAACCAAAAAAGAGAAAACATTGTTTGGGTGATTGTGGATCGCCTCACCAAGGTGGTTCATTTCCTGCCAATCAAATCCACAGACCAAGTCAGTAAGCTGGGAGAAATCTATGTTAAAGAAATCGTCAGACTTCATGGAGTACCCAAGACTATTGTATCTGATAGAGATGTTCATTTTACTTCACAGTTCTGGCAGAGTCTCCAAAAGGAGATGGGTACTAAGCTCACCATGAGTACAGCCTTTCACCCTCAGACGAATGGACAGTCTGAAAGAGTTATCCAAATTTTGGAGGATATGTTGCAGCTTCAAGGGAAACTGGAGCAAGTATTTATACCTGGCGGAGTTTGCCTATAACAATAATTACCATGCAAGCATAAAGATGGCTCCATTCGAGGCTCTCTATGGGAGACCTTGCAGATTACCTACCTATTGGGCTGAGCTTGAAAATCATGTATTAACTGGGCTAGACTTGGTGGAAGAGATGAACAACCAAGTCAAGTTAATACAAAGGAGACTGACTACTGCACAGAGTCATCAGAAGAGTTATACAGACAAGAGGAGAAGACCACTAGAATTTCAAGTTGGGGACAAAGTATTTCTGAGGGTCAGTCCTCAAAAGGGTGTCAAAAGGTTCAGATTCAAAGGGAAGTTATCTCTGAGGTTTGTAGGACCCTTTGAAATACTTAAAAGAATCGGGGAATGTGTTTACGAGTTGGATCTACCAAGCCTGATGACTTCAGCTCATAACGTATTCCATGTCTCCATGTTGAGAAAGTATGAACCTGACCCCTCTCACATCATCCACTAGAAGGAAGTGAACATTCAGGATGATGCTACCTACAAGGAAATAACAATTAGAATCCTTGATCACAAGGTACAAAATCTAAGAATTAAGGATATTCCCTTAGTTAAGGTACTATGGAAGCATCACAAACTGGAAGAGGCTACCTGGGAGCTAGAGAGTGAAATGAAGACTAAGTACCCGCATTTGTTCACTAAGAACACCTAAACATGTACAAATTTCGAAGGCGAAATTTTTCTAAGGAGGTAGGTTGTAATACCTCATAATTTTGCCATATAACTTAAAAATAAATAAAGCTGACAAAAATTAAATGAAAAACAAGATTGAGAAAGATTTTAAAATAATTGGAGGCAAATAAAATCTTAGTATCAGGATGATCTAACTAATGATATAAGGTTAGTAAAATTATCACATATTATTTGTATAAGAATTATTTTATAATTATATAAATAATGGAACAATCATGGAATTAATTATCAGATATAAAGCAAGAAGAGTGAATTATATATATATATATATATAATTATTTTTGCCTCTTTGAAAATAAAAATATGGAATAAATATATAGAAAAATATATGAAATGGAGAAATGAAAAATATAGAGAAATATGGATTATTAATTGTTGGCAATAAAAAATAATTAAAGAAATAGAAAAAAATCTAATAAATACAATATTAAATAAAATTAGAAAGGAAAGAATATTAGCAAATTAATAAAATGGAAGGATATGTATAATAAACCATATTTACACAAATTAGAAAGTGAAATTTGGTTTATAATTGGCAAAGCTCGGATAATAGAAACCTTAGAAATTAATTTTGGTAATAGAAACTATATCCAACGACCAAAAACGTGTAATTCGCACGATCTGAGATCCCACGGTCACGATCAAGCCCGCGCCGAACGCTCAGGAGCACCAAATCGCCACTATCCAACGGTCTACGATCAATCTACTCGATCCAACAAATGAGATCAAAACTACACCAATGCCCGGATGCACCGAATCATCAAGATCCAACGGCCCACGATCGATCTGCCCAATCCAACGATCCAGATCTGAGGCACACTTTGTTGATCGTGAACGAGGATCTGTGTGTTGCGTTCGAGGTTGATCCGACGGTCCA